>UYYA01000153.1:0-101628 GCA_900624975.1 Angiostrongylus costaricensis | reverse complement strand
GTAATGCGTGACGCATACAAGCGACAATTCCAAGCATGACAACCGCCGAAATCATCTCGAATATTCAAGACGATGTAAGCACAGACGTCGTTATAGACAGAACTACATGTCAAGTTGATAATGTCCACACACAAAGGTGTTTTAAATGTGCGAACTGGCGCACATAACGTGCACATCTTCGAAGCCTGCCCAAACCGAAATAGTGCCCATAACGGCAGCATTCACAGTACCCTGGCAGTACAAGAAGGTAAAATTCAAAATTTCGTTTCAGCTTCAACAATACTCGTGTCCAAGAAAGATGCATGCGGACCCACAGTGATCAGCTTCGAAACAGGTGAAATTTTAAAATTCACGAGCATTGTGAATACAATGTTCAGCAAATGGCTGTGCGAAACGACCAATACTGAAGAAGAAGTACAATGGCCAGACTTCTGGCCTATTGTAGACGTACCGCTACAGTGGAATAAAACATTAATAGTTGCACTATTCCGTCTGCAATTACTGATAGGACTCACCCATGGATTCATATCAATATTCGGAGCACTGGTTGTTTCGTGTATATTCGGACTGAATGAAAGCCAGACTGATAATATTCCTTTTCTGGATTACTATTTCATGTACTCAAGTGCTGTCGCTGATTATTCGTCCACGATAAAGGAACCAAATACCTACGACGAATTTGAGCACCATACTGCACTCAACAACGTCTATATTCCTGTAATAATGTCTACAACACGGAAAAACAACGACAACAAAAACAATGGCGAAATTAATAAAGCTGGGTCTCAGTGTAGACAAGTCAACTAATAAAGATCATCTAACATAACACAATATTCTCTTGGATACCTGTTTACTTGGACGGTCCATCCTCACTGGTTGTACGGACCCCAGCATATTCTCCATTCTTTGGAGTTTTGCTGGCTTGGCCATTGTTTCCCTGGACTCCCGAGGTCAGACTGGCCAAAGTCCGCCCCAGGGCGTCACCACCACAGGCGGTCACCACCCTTGTGGATCAGAAGGAGATTTGCCACCATGCCACTAGTTTGACAATAGGATGGTGGTGGATCCTCGTATTGGTTTATTCTTAGCTAGGAAACGCCGGACTCCTTGTTATCTTGGGATATCCTCCTTGGCTGGATGGATCCTCCAGCTGTACATCGCAGCGCGACACGCAGGAACACCTCCTAACCACGATGGGGCGGTAAACCGTTAGAAGAACATTATTCTCCATAGTAGCTTTATTCTTTATGCCTTCTGATTGTCAGTGATGCATAGCCAAATATGACCCAAAGCATTGGCCGTAACAACAATAACAATGATAGCGGGTCACTGACGACAAGCAGCATCTGCTCGCAAAGTGTAGATGTCAAGAGTAAAGGATATGTTAATATAAACAATATCATATACTTTCAATATCATGGAATAGAATAGTGTTTACGCCTTATACAAGGCTTTTGCCGCCATAATTGTGATATGCAAAGACGACGCATCATCATTGCAAACTGAGATCAACAAGAATGTCGAGCTATCCACAATCTCAATTCCAAAATTCACCGGCGATATTTGGGAGTGGGGCAGCTTTTGGGAGCTCTTCAATACAAATATGCACTCACATTAACTCCTTCATTGGCTCGTAAAAAGAAGAACCCCTTCAAGCCATAAAGAAGTTCGAGATCACTAAGGAAAACTAATAAAAAGCCATTGATTTCCCCACTAAAAAGTGTGGAAACTCCGAGAAACTCGTTCTACAACTCCTCGAAAAACTGGACAAAACTGCTCCTCGCTCATCCGCCTTTCATGAGCAAAGGACGCTACTGAAGCATATACAGCCTGTAATATTCAAACTAGTCGAAAAAAGAGAAAATGTAGACAATCAATGCATGTACAAAAGAAGTACTGTCGAAATTTTCTATCAACACTCAGCGCAAAGTACAAAGAAAACAACAACTGAGGAACTCTTTCACATGCAACTACTTCTACAATTCTTAGAGGAGATAATCTCCAATGAGGAATTGATATCACGATATTACACAAATAGCCGATCAATTCCAGCCACTACAACCAGTTCTGAGAGCAAAGTTAAATAAGGGAAATCCCAACATTAATTGCTCTCAAGCCTGCAATGCAAGGGCAATCATAAGCCGCTCTCGCAGAAGCATGATTTGGTTTCTGATGATATGCCTGAAAAGGACAAATTAGCTAACCTGCATCCTTTTCTTCAGTTGATGCACAAAATTACATTCTAGTGGTGGGCGCCATTGATGCACCATTATTGTAGTAACCGTTGAGCCACTCAATGCTTTGTAGCAGTTCAGTGATGGAATATTCAGTTGTACTGAATGTTAAATAGTGTAGAGACTATCGATTAGTTGTTGTCGCCTCCGCTTGAATCTCGAAGGTGAATCTGTGTCGTGATTCTTTCTATTTGATAGTTCTGTAATATATTATAGTATTACCTCTTTGAAGTTTGAGAGGTTATGAAGTTGATAGTCAAGAAAAAGGAATTGTAGTTTTATGGTACTACAACTGATCTGTAAGAAATAGTTGTCAAACGAACCTGCGATAGGGTTCTACGCTAGGGTACTGGAGGCCGGCTTGCTGCTTTGGATGTAGAGTCACACGGTGTCGAACTGTTTGCTTGAACGAATTTTTATCTGCTCGTTCTTTACCACGCGGGTCTTGTGATTGCTTCCTCACAGAGCAAATCTAAAACTTGGATAATTGAACCGTTTACAACGATAATAATGGAATAAGAATGACAAGACGATACGGAAACAGTACAAGCGGCGAAATGATAACAGGACTAATAAATAAGGACAAGACAACGAGCTTCCCTCATATAAGGGATCTCGAGCTGGTTAGTCGCGAGACTACGTGGCGCGTCCCCAGGTAGCGGACAGGGGTTAATCGCGGACCAAAAGCGACTTTGCCCTCCTGAGACGCAGGTGGATCCAGGGGATGGACTGCCTGTTTCTGCTGCGCTGATTTGGCACGTGCTTTCTATATTTGCTAGGCGTACTCATGCGTGAGTATGTGGGTACGTTCTTGCTTATGCGGATTGCATTCCACGAGTCAATTCGGCCAAAAGCCTTCAATAAAGTAACTGGGAATTATATAGGAGGCGGCTAGGAGTCGCCTCCAACAAATAAGCTCCATGTCCACTTTGGGTGAGCCTGACAAGCTACCCGTGAGTATATCCAGTCCCCACGTTCAGAGCCCACCAAGCTATACGTGGATATCAAAATGCTAAACGCAGTGAAAAAAACGCGCCTCATTCCCGTTTGTCCATGAACATCGATTCATTCGAACAGCAAACAACCCAGATTGGACGTTTATGATTAAAAAGATGTGGATCAATATCGGCTTTAACAATCTTCGTCGTTTACGCGCCGACGTCAAACTTTGACGAAGAAGAAGTCGAAGCGTTCTATACGGAGTTGGAGAAGTTCTACAGAGAAGACCATACATTCTTCGAGGTCATCGTTGGAGGCTTCAACGCCAAGATTGGACTAAGAGGAACGTCTTAAGAACGTCACATTGGGACCCATGGATTAGAATCGAACGAAAAAGGTGAGCGGCTATCTGAGTTTATCATGGCGACCAAGACCATCCGTGGTAACTCGCAATTCCAGAAACCCAACTCTCAGCACTGGACGTGGGAGTCTCCCAATGGAGAGTACCATAACGAAATAGACCACATTGTAGTAGATAGAAGGTTTTGCCCAACCGATGTCGCTGTTGTTTCAAAATTCTACATGGGATCAGACCACCGTCTCCTTCGTGCAAGATTCTATTTGTCGCGGAAAGGAGAAAAGCCGCTAAATTCAAAAACCGAGGTCCCAAAACTACCATAAATTGGGAATTATTCAATTCATTACTCTGCTGTTGGGAAGATTACATTGTCCATAACATCGACAAAGAATACGATCGGCTCATTCAACATCATAACGTTAGCGCTATGAGAGTTCAGAGTTCGAAAGTCACCCAGAGGCGTTTGTCTCCAGAAACACTAATGTTCTAACGTCCGAACATGCAAGACAGTGCAGACAAGCGATAAAAGATCTTAGAGAGAGAAGAGCAGCAGTAATGGCCGAAGCTGCAGAGGCTGGGAGAAGCATTCGCAAAGCCCACCGAAGCTTCGCCAATTACACGACCAAGACGATTGCACTACGACGCCCAGACGGAACGGTTACAGCATCCAGAAAGACAATGGAGAAAATCATTCACGAACACTACTCGGATCTCTTCGATAGCCACCTCCACCTTCCGTCATATGAAATAAAGGAGGATGGATATGTTGTAGCACCGGTTCTCCCTTCCGAAATCCGACATGCCATTTCGTCGGTGAAAAATCGAACAGCATCAGGTCCGGACTGGATAAGATCAGAACACCTGAAGAACCTTCCGCCAGTCCTCCTAAACGCACTGGCTTGACTCTTCACGCGTTGCCTGTCTGAGTGCAACGTCCCTACTCAGTGGAAGACCAACAAGACCGTGTTATTGTTCAAGAAAGGTGACCTGCATGATATCGGCAACTATCGCCTAATCTGCTTACTGTCTGTCGTCTACAAAGTTTTCACTCGAGTAATCCTAAACAGGATTGACAGAACACTAGACGAAGGACAGCCATGTGAGCAAGCAGGGTTTCCAAAAGGATTTAGCACGGTAGACCACATCCACACGATAACAAGGCTCACTGAAGTATCGCAAGAGTACAAAAGACCGCTGTCTCGCTTTCATCAGTCATGGAAGCATTTGATAATCAAGGAATCCCTACTCAGTAAATAGAAACTCATCGTGAGCTGTAAAAGAATTTCACAGCCTAAATATCACCATTCTACAACGATATTAACATTGACGTCAAAAGAGGAGTTAGGCAAGGCGATACCATCTCGCCAAAATTATTTACCGCCACCCTCCAGAACGTCATGGGAACATTGGAATCTGATAATATGGAAGTAAAAACCGATAGTCGGCAGTTACATCATCTTCGCCTTGCTCATGACACCGTCCCTATAACACCAAACATTAGGCAAGCGAAACGTATGCTTACCGACGTTGATAAAGCATGTGGAAATATTATGCTTCGACGAAATCTCACAATAATGATGTTCATGAAGAACGGATTGGTTTCGCATGCCCCATTCACGCTCAAAGGAGCGAATATCTCCGAATGCTCCAGTTATGTCTATCCTCGTCGAGAAATCAGTATAATGAACGACTTAGCACCAGAGCTGAGCAGAGGGTAGCTAGCGGCTTGGTGAGTTTTCAACAGCATCGAGAATGTATTAAAGAGAACAGAGAACACCCGACTTTGTGCCCACCTTTTCGACTCAACGATACTTCCTGCTTTAACGTATGCGTCAGAAACCTGGTCGCTGCGTAAGCAGGATGAAAGATCACTCAGCGTTATCGAACGCGCAGTCGAAAGCACGATGCTAGGGGTATCCCGTTTCACATAAGTGATGGGATCCGAAGCTCCTACCTGTGTCAACGATCAAAAATCAAAGATGCCGTTGTATACGCCAAACAGTCCAAGATAAGGTGGACCGGACACGTAATGCGTGTGAATGACAACCGATCGACATGAGCCGTTAGTGACTAGATTTCTCAGGATGTCAAACGTACTGCAGGAAGACCACCGACCCAATGGTCAAAGTTCTTCACAAAGAGCCTTGAAGAAAGATATGGTGCTCGATGACTCCGTAGAGGGAGCAGAACTCACTGGGCTAGTCTTGTACGCGACAGGGAAAAATGGAAGATTTACTAGCGCCCGCTCGAGTCACTCGATGATCAACAGGACTACAGGTGATACAGGTGAAGACAATGAGTAAGAAGTCACCATAAGATGAGTAGTTGTACTATATACTGTAGGCTATTGGGCTAATGTAAAAAAGAGACTTCAAATAAAATAAAATACGACCTAGAAAGGTAAGGAGCATGTGGTAGCGCGGGCAGCATTGAGACCAGGTGGTTGATAGGGCGAGTGGCTAACTCTAATTGGTTATCATACTAATAGTGAGGTCGAATAGAATACAACAGTGACCGTGCAATGAGGTTAATATGGTAAGAGGCATATATAGGAATGAAATAGCTTTAACACATGTGTTGTTATTGATACTTGCTTGATATTTGAACGGCCCGTCCTCACTGGTTGTGCGAGCCCCAGCATAATATCCACTTTTCGGAGATTTGCTGGTTAAGCCATTATGGTTCCCTGGAGTCGCGAGGTCAGCCTGGTCAAAGTCTGCCCCAGGTCTTCATCACCACGGGCAGTCGCAGCCCTTGTGGATCAGAGGGAGATTTACCACCATGCGATCTTGATACCAGGACGGTTGTGGATCCTGGTATTGGTTTACTCTTACCTAGGTTTTCCGATGGAAGCGCCGGACTCCTTTTCAGCTTGGGAGACCTTGCCGGCTGATAAATCCCACGCTTTACATCGCGGTCCGACACCCAGGAACACCTCCCAGCCACGATGAGGCGGTAAACCATTGGAAGAGTGTTGTTATTAAGATGGTAATAAATGCAATGCGCAACTGTGATTAATACTGCTTATGGAGAGCCTAATCACTGAGATCTGCAATGTGAGGTGAAGCGAGAAGGTAAGGACTAAGACATTTAAGACAATGAGCAGTAGGCGCAAAACAGATTGCACAGAATGAAGTATAGTAGGGCAATTTAATGACAAAGGGTGAATGGAGATGCCAAGTGGCAGAAACGCCGGCATGTGAACTTCACCAGCTAACCGCGGTCATTTTATACCTGTGCGTCGTCCTCGTATGTTACTGTTACTATTACGGCAGAGGCGTAAACAGTCGCTGTTTGCGAGCAGATGCTGTTTATAGTTGGTGACCCCGCTATCGTTCTGCGGACAGATGTTGCTTATTTTGGATGACCCGCTATCGTTGTTATTGATTGTTGAGGCCAATGCTTTGGATCATATCTGGCTAGGCATCAGTCCCTATTGGAAGGCATGTAAAATGAAGTTATTATAGGGAATATTGTGTTCAATTAGATGAGGCTTATTGGTCGACTTTTCGACAGTGGGTAGAACCTTTAACTTTGAAGGATCGGTGCATGTAATCGTCAGTAGATTCAAACTTTTGGATTTTAAAAGTATTTGCAAAATAGGACATGTTGCCAATGCAATCTCTGTCACTGGCTCCTCGGAGAGACTCACTTAGAGGTCCATCGTCAGTCTATCAAGTATAAAGTCGCTTTCGACTTAGTATTATATTTTAAAGAAAAATATGTTTATTCTTGAAATCACAACGGATATAACTGAAATGGATTGCGAAGAAAATTGCAGTAGCAGTGGAATTTCTGTCCTATTACTATATTCATAACAGGCTGCAAAATTCTTCGCTCATGTTCACGCAGTTTCATCATCATGGTCAAAGCATGAGGATGCTAAAGAATGTGACGGTGTTGCATCACCATAATTTGTTAAAATTGCATAAAATCTAGAGGAAGCATCGCTCCCGATTGATGAACCAAATTAGACACTAAGCTGGCCCATACGCCCTTTCGACTCTTTTCTTCCATTCCCTCTGAGGTCTTGAAATCGTCACCCATAGAATGTCAGGTTTATGTGTGGCTACGACATCAGCCTGAAGATGGGTAATCATATCACCTCGTCGACCTGTTGAGTGCTGACTGACACCGATACCCTTGGATTTCCGATGTAGCCTGGCACGGGTATTCCCAGATCCTCACTGTAGGCTGTGGTTCTGGGGGAGGTCTGCTAATTTTCGATTTAAACTCTTCCACCACTCCAGTGATTCCTGCTATTAGCTGACGGTGTAACAGGCCCAGTTCAAAAATCAGCGAAATTCAGAAATCTCGGTCATTGTATGAGCGGGACCGTTTTAGCAAAAAAAAAGAAATTATTCCTTTTTATAAGTATCCCACGACGTTCCGTTCGAAAGATGGACTTACAAATTTCAAGGGTAACGATTCACTTTCGTATCATCAGTGACAGGAAAATGCACAGTGTTAGACTGAGCTGCGTCTTTAGTAAATGTTGAAATTGTATTTATTATTAGGGAGTGGGTATTTCTTTATAAATAAACCACTTGTTTTGCACGAAAAATGATTCGAGCTAGATTTGCATTTCTTTCAGGAGATCCTATGCTACTTGTGCTGTATATCATCTACTGTTTTTTTCTGCTACTCAGCGCACTTTTCACCGGTTTGAATCTATCGCTAATGTCATTGGATATTGACGACCTTCGAGTAAGTCGATATTGATCAATATACTCGGCTCCACTTCGTGCTGACATCAATGGTGAAAGGACGACGAAGATAAAACGGGCAGCGCCGGTAAGTTTATGAGCAGTGCGCCGTGAATGCCATTCCATTCGTAGCACCGTAGAGGTAACTGGTTGCATATCCGGCTTGTACACTGTCTTGCGGACGCCCGCCGGCAGTGACCGATTTTCCGACTCCGGAGAGATTACGAGATAAAACCGTGTTGGTGTGTCCCGCATGACACTTCCAACCACTACGTCGTGCTCGTCATACAATGGCGTTGATTATCAACTTGATAAGCTGACGAGACATAATGGCATATGAATTTCATCTGCTTCATATCAATGGACTGAGTACTGTATTCTGTCAGGAATTATTACTAACGGTCCATCCTTATTATAAGCTCAGTTAGCAGTCGGATTCGTGTTATTCTTCATGTCTTCTGATATCATCTGTCATATCTTCTTAAAATGAGATCCGCCTTGCACGGATACAACCCTTTCAGATGAATGATATAGTGACTGGTGCAAGAATGTGAATTGCGATCACGGGAATGCTTTGGCAACGAGAATGAAAAATTGCTGGGTAGAGTACCCGTGAGCAATACGATTATTTAAGAAAACTATCATGAGAATCGACGACAACATTAATGTAATGATCATGAAAGAGTTAAAGATTTTAGTTAAAATCATTTGTGCCTAGATGGATCGAAGGAGTTGTGAATGAAAAGTGCGAGAGCAAAATGATGACGGAAGCCAACGGCGACCTCCAAAGGCGTAGTCAGAAGCCAAATGACCGTGCTAGTGGGCGTGGATAAGTCCAAGCGACCATTAGTGGCATGGGTCGCAGGGTCTAGTTCTGAAGCAATGAGCCGTGACCGGTAGCATACCTGGTGGTGTGTCCGACGGTTAAGAAGGCTGTTCCTAGTAGCCTGCCCAATTGTCAAGAAGGAACGTCAATGTGGGACACGCGCGTGGGCATTGTGCCAAGTATTTTATAACGCAATAAATTACGTGCAGGAGTAGCAAATGCAAATACTTCATTTAATGAAAGACGCATTTAAGTGAACGATAGATGATGATGAACAACAACGACACCTCACATTCTGTCTCACTATCCTTCCGCAAATTACTTTTCCTCGTCCATTGATTTGATCGATTTTTCGATTTTCACTATGATCCGTCGTTGTGGTCGATGAGGGCATTGACCTTGATACATAGCCTTACACGTCTACATAAGGCATGCTAAATGCAAGCCTAAGAATACCCTTACGTTGTTCCGGATTTTTTAGTTCCGTAATTTTTAGCGCATCAAGGAATACGATGAAGACCCGAAGACTAGACGTTATGCAGCTAATATCATTCCAATAAGGGAGAATGGAAACTTTATATTGTGTACAATTTTATTTGGTTAGTCGATTTCTGCAGTATTTTACTTCTTCACTCTTCAGCGATTTACTTTATAGGTTATAGTTAATCAAAATTTTTTTCTATAACATTACTACTTATAAAATCAGATGTGGTAACATAATGGAGTTTTAGAGTCAAAACCTTGTGGGCTGATGACCATACTGATGCTGAGGCATTTGCAAAACTCCGGACCGCTGGTGTCTGCGGTGGGAAGGAACACGCTATCAATCCCTTTAAAGGGTGATTGCTGATAGCACCTATAGGTCAAAAATACAGCTGAGAGAAAGCCAACAAGAAGGACTAGCATGGTGTGGTGGTGAACGCGTTAGGTCCGGAAAGGGTAATAACGCGTTCGATCTCCACCGCAGACACCAGCGGTCCAGAGTTTTGCAAATATCTCAGCATAACTGCCACGACCGACTTTCTATTAACCTCGGCATTGATCAAGTGATTTTGTTCGTATTTTTTTTGAGCAAACGCGAGGTGTTATTGTTCTTTGTTCACGATTAAGCTGACGTTTCGGCGAATTTCGCCTTCTTCAGAGCCGCTTTCTATGAGGTCTCCACTAAGTATGTCACGTAGAGACCAACCGCACAGAAATCACGTGGAAGTATAATGTATACGTATATAATACAATAATGTATAATATATGTATATATATATATAATGTATAATATATGTATAGTATACGTGACATACTTAGTGGAGACCTCATAGAAAGCGGCTCTGAAGAAGGCGAAATTCGCCGAAACGTCAGCTTAATCGTGAACAAAGAACAATAACACCTCGCGTTTGCTCAAAAAAAATACGAACAATATCTCAGCATAATTATGGTTATATTTCACAGATTACCCTGCCATTAAAAAAGAGTAGGCAGTAGGCAAAAAGTGACGAGTTTGTGGACTGGGTTGAATTACATTCTGATCGATAACTTTACTGTTTTTAGTGCAGGATTACTATACAAAAAACTGCAGAAAATGTCGATCTACGGAGTTCGACAGTCATAATCACAAAGAATATACAGCTTTTTATGTATTCTTTCTTTGATGAGCTTACACGAGGTTGATAATGATGTTTATTTTCGGCTAACGTTTCGACGTCTTCGTCTTCCCCAGAGCCGATGATCCGATTCGGTGGTCCTCGCTTGTTATTCGTCTCCTCGAATCATTCGATTCAGTGAATCAGTGAACCTCGGCTCACTGAAGAAGACCTGACTCGACACGAAGGCGAAGCTGCCACGTCGAGACGAATAACAAGCGAGGACCATCGACTCGGATCATCGGCTCTGAGGAAGACGAAGACGTCGAAACGTTAGCCGAAAATAAACATCATTATCAACCTCGTGTAAGCTCATCAAAGAAAGAATACATATTGATTAGTGATACCAAGGTTCAAGGAAAGTCGGTTTCGAAATATACAGCTTTTTATTTACAGCTCATTATTTTTCCCAGGGTATTATGTGAAACTAAGCCATAATGATGCTGAAACATTTGCAAAACCCAGGCTCCAGTTGTACGGAAGAGGTAATCGCGGGTTCGAATCTGGTCTGGGGCTTGAATTTTGTAAATATTCCAACATCATTGTAGTTGTAGTCACAGACAGTTAATTTGTTTAAGGTAAAAACGGCATTTTAAGAACAAAAAAGTCCAGTTTTCTGCTTTTTAAGGATGATTCCTATCCATGTTTTTACATGATATGTGTTCACATGTTATGTGGATACTAGCACTTCCACTCGATTCGTTGTCTCCCATCAGACATCGGCATATGGTTTCGGCCGCTGCTTGTGAGCTTCTAGTTTTCTTCACGAATGTCGTTAAATGCCTGTCAAGCTGATTTCTGATGGTGTCTTGAAATATCGCTTTTAGAGCATTCTCAGATCTTTGCCACGGGTTGTCACCGGTTTTTGTGGGGCGGGGGAACTCTTTCCAGGAAAATCTGCCACCAAGTGGCCGACTTCGGAAGCTACGGTTTGTTATCTCAGGATGAGGGTGAGATCGAGTAAGTGACCACGCTTGCATAGCACGGCTTCTCGAAGCACTGCGTTTCCCAAATTGCGAAGTGCATAAACGCAGTGCCTTACACCACTGCTTAGAGGATGTTCGGATTTCAGAGCAGTCTCCATCTACATTTCATAACGTTTTAGAGTCTTGTTTGTTAACTTTATCATTCTTCTGAGGAGTTTCGAAATAGCCTTGCCAGGTCCCGTCCAAGTTTTTAACACAGACAATCTTCACTCACTTGTGAATAGTATCGATATTGCCTTGCAAACAGGTGTCTTCCAGGATCGCGGCAGCCTCTGTCTCAATTTCACCTCTAGTCGAGCTTTTCTCCATTGCAAATATTGAACCTATTTCTAGTTCGTGTAATGGACCATCTTTTTTAGAATGGCCGTAGTACTTTGCCCAACAAATAATATGTATAGGAAAGGTGATGAATGAACGTCGGTGAATGTGTTAAAAAAATGTCATCGTTAGCACTTAATTCACGTCATGTGAAAGAGTCCAAATAATATTATATTATTAAACAAAATTTTTTAACATTTATGTACTGCCTGCTATTATTTCATGGTAGGGCATGATATGAAATACAACCACAAGGATACTGACATATGAGCAAAACTCGGGACCTCATATGTGCTTCAATGCCGCGGTTACCTTTTCCGTGGTCTCACGTACTATCCACTGCACCAACTGTGGTGCTAGCTTTACTTTTTTCTCAGCCACTTTTCCGCTTCAGCTTAACTGGGTTAAATCCCGACTTGTGCTCCCCCACATCATTCCGTTGACGGACAAGTGCTGGTAACATCCACGTTGCCGATTTTTTATACACATCAGGGCAAAAACTAATCATCCACTGGAACCATGGACGTCTACTTTATACTAAGCAATGCACTATCTGCCTATTATTTATTTATATGATCTTATAAACTGATCTTCTTGAGCTGATGCGAGGTTGGTACAGGTCTTCGTCGTTGTCGTTGTTGTTTTTGATGTTGTTGGTCGATGGCTGATGTTTCGGCGACTTCGCCTTTCTCAGAGCCTGGACATATTTTATATTAGAATATTTTTATTATTCGGTGGAAAAAGGTTAAAGTATTAATGAAGATCAAACTTTAAAATAGATGCCATATTGAACAGAAAGGCCACTCACCGTGATGTTACGTGCAAGACACACCCCGGGGTCAAAATATCATTTTGAAATGGGGCGCTAGGTCACGCGTGATAGTGAGGCATTCGTCTTTTCGGTTCATCTTTGGATTTTTTGAAATTTATCTCTCAAGAGTTTTGCGCGTCGACGTTTTTGATTCCTGCGCTAAGATCCGCACAGTCACTTCAAAATCATCGCCATTGTGCTTTTGTGCCCTATGCGTACCTAGTGGAGTGTTCCGGACGGATTTCCACCGAATAATAAAAATATTCTAATATAAAATATGTCCAGGCTCTGAGGAAGGCGAAGTCGCCGAAACATCAGCCATCGACCAACAACAGCAACAGCAACAACAACGACAGCGACAACGAAGACCTGTACCAACCTCGCGTCAGCTTAAGAAGATCAGTTTATAAGATCACATAAATAAATATATCAACTATCTATGCCGAGGTCTGTAGAAAGTCGGTCTTTCGAGTTATCTGTCTATCACTTTTGTGTATTTTTTAGGAAACAATATCTGTAACATAATTTGCGTGCTGACGTTCGATCAAATGTTTTCGCACCTACGTATGTCCGAATTCGATCGGATTCTCTTCATCAACATCGTTCCGGCGATGTTCACTGTCACATTCGCTGAAGTCATTCCACAAGTGATCTTCACAAAGTCCGTTATCACATTATCATATGACTCACCAAAAAACTGCATAATCTACCATATCCTTTCTCTTTGTTCTACTCGTCCTAAGTTAGGAATGATAATGAAATGACCGGAGGAAAGGTTATCCGTACGGCCGATTTTCACACTGTTTTAAATATTTTATGGGGAAACAGGTTTCTTTATAAGTTCTTCCAACAATTTTTATATCTACTTCATATCTCTATAAAAATATTGGTTCTAGTCTTCGAAAAGCACCTATTCGTATTATGAAATCCTTCACACAATAGTTACTAGTTAGTCGGCGATGGAAGATTGTTTGGCACAAGAGCACTTTAGATATGCTCTGTCGATGGGAAGTCGGTTTCGATACTTGATGGTGTTCTTCATTGTGATTACATTTCCAGCCAGTTATCCGCTAGCAAAGCTTCTCGATTTGATTGTTGGTCGAGGTATGAATTTCGTTTATTATTACATTTCTATCACTTTATTTGTTTCCTAACGTTGGAAACATAATAAAAGGTTGGTGCAATTGCTGAGAAGAAAATTTTTTAACTTCAATAAGCGTACAATACGCACTGGATTGGACACTGGTTCGATCTCACGAAACAGTCCCCCACGCCCTCAAAGTCTCCAAACTAGTACAAAAGTTATATGGAATTAGGTATTCCAGGGCAACTCTTTGTGTAACTCAAGTATGCATTCAGGCACCCCGCCCTTAATGATTCTCAATGATGTCGAATGCATGGAGCATCTGTTCCAGCGCCAGCTACTATTTCCTTTTTCCTTTAATTTGTATGATTTTTGCGTCACACATAGAATTTCTTCAATAATTTCTTCCTCCGTTCGTTTCTTTGTCTTGAAACCATAATCCATCGAAATGGCCAAGTTCATATGTGGATTCTATTGCCCCCTGATCAGCTATCTTCCTTCTTCAGTAAAATGTTAAATGGTGCATCGGCTTCTTCTGAAATTCCAAGATGTCAGTGGTAATACGTTCCCAGGTCTAGACCATAGTCTGTCATCCGTGCATTGTCATCAGTGGGGAAAAGTTTGCTTTTTTTGACTGGAATTCATCAATGTCGGAAGAGAATCCTGCGATCGACCGAGCGATGGGGGAAAAACGTAACAGGTAGATATCGTATACATTAATGGGCTTTAAGTACACTGTTAAAATACTAATACACGATTATATACATGATACATTTCATAAGTAAACGAGGAGCATCACGATTTTCATATCGGCTATTATTTCACTTCTACTGTTCTTGGCAAGTGTGTATGCATTGTTTACTGGCCAGGGATCCGCTGTACAAGGGTGTATTTACTCAGAGAGAGCTTGTACGGTCTGTCAGAGTAGCTATATGTTGTTTTCGTTGGAGACGACACCCTACCGCCTCTGACCACACACATCCAAGTCACATAATTGCAGGCAGTTGTCCGAATTGCTGAAATCTGCGTTTAACTCTTAAGTTCTTACCTCGAGTAGCACCATGTAGCCTCATGGAAAATAGATGAGTTACTAACCGAAATACAACCACAATGTTGCTGAGACGCTTGCAAAACTCTGGACCGCAGGTGTCTAAGATGGGGAACGAACGCGCTATTGTCCCTTCCGGGGAGTAACGCGGAAGTGTGCTATCAGCAACCATCCTCTACTAGGCCCAATCTACTAGGCCAAATGCTATTGCTTCAATACCACTTACAAAAAGACGAAAAACTCTATGGCGATTACATGGTCAACAGCAGAAAGATCAGATCTTGTATATCAGTAAACCCTTCCATGCTCTGAAGAAGGCGATACTGCCGAAACGTCAGCTAATGTTGTATTGTATTGTGTTTCTCTATGGAAGTAAATGTATGCTATTTAAAAACCTCGCGATTGCTGAACAAGAAAACAACGCATTCATATTCCAATGCCGAGGTTAATAGAAAGTCGATCCTGGGAGGCACGAAAAGAACTATAATACATGAAAGAGTCAGGCGTCCTCTAAACCACCAGCCTAAAAGAAAAATAGGTGGACATAATTGCTGCTCAAATCAGCCATATTTGCACACAGCTGGATACCACTTAGATCTCAGAATATTGACTTTGAACTGCAAAGTCTAATTTTTTAAAAGTTGTGACATTCCTCTCTTATACTTTAATTCTTTATTTCTATACAATTACTCTACTTTAAGTACTAGAGTATTCTGGTCTATTCAGGTTTATTTGTTACGGCAACATTTAAAGTTTCCCCAATTGGCTACCATCTTTTACTTTGAACTATGGGACCTGTGTGCACACGTCTGTGGTTTCTACGCGGCCTAATCAAGCCTTTTCTGGACGCTGGGCTTGCCCGGGTGGATAGAAAAGCTTGACTTGATGTACCGTTAAACCTGCAAGTCACTGTATGGGTCAAATATACATTCAATCAGCTTTACAATGCTAAACGAAGTCGAATGTATGGCGTTTCCCTCAGGAATCCAGTCGAAGCCAAACACTTCATCCGTTCTTCGTATTCTTGTTGAGCAAATGCGAGGTGTTATTTCATTCTTTATTCACGAACAAGCTGATGCTTCGGCGGGTTTCGCCTTCCTCGGAGCCTGGAAGGGTCAAGTTGACAGCAATCTATTCGGCCAAACACCTCCATAACCAAACACAGAAAACGCTAAACCAAGATTTCAATCACATTTAGCATAGCTCTGCACACTCACCGCTTTCTATGAGTCTTCCACTGAGTATTTCGAGTGGAAACCAACCGCACAGAATTCACATGGAAGCGTAATGTGCCCCTTCCATCAGAATAGCAGGTTTATATACTGCCCAATATCACACGTGATAATGAGGCATTCTTCCCTGTGGTTCACTTTCGGATTTCTGGAATTAATCCAGAACGCCTCGAGAGTTTTGCGCTTGTGTTCTCGATTCCTGTGCGAGGATTGTGACACGTACTTCAAAGTCTTAGGCGCAGCTAGTTCGTAACCGCCTGTATAACCCTCTATGTGCAACACAAAATTATATAATTTGCTCTAATGGTAGAGACGGTGATTATATGAGTTCGGGTACAGTTTATCTGATCTCCTGTAAGGCGTGCGGAGACGAATGCATTGGCGAAACGGGTAGACCACTCTGTGCCTGCATAATAGGACACCTAGTCGGTAAACGTAAACCAAATACTTCAGTGGGCACGCAAAGGACACAAAGACATAACGGAGAAGATTGTGAAGTAGAAGTGAGGATCATCGCACGGGAATCGAGAACATAAGCGCGCAAAACTCTCGAGGCGTTCTGGATTAATTCCAGAAATCCGAAAATGAACCGCAGGGAAGAATGCCTCATTGTTACGCGTGATATTGGACAGTATATAAACCTGTTATTCTGATGGGACAGGAACATTACGCTTCCATGTGAATTCTATGCGGTTGGTTTCCACGCGATATACCCAGTTGTAGACTCATAGAAAGCGGTGAGTGTGCAAAAAAGTTGTTCTGTGTTCAGTGTGATTGAAATCTTGGTTTAGCGTTTTCTCTGTTTAGTTATGGAGGTATTTGGCCGAATAGATTGGTGTTAACTTGACCTTTCCAGGCTCTGAGGAAGGCGAAATCAGCCGAAATGTCAACTTATTCGTGAATAGAGAATAAAATATCCCATTTGCTCAACAAGAATACAATACGAAGCTTTACTTAGTCAATGCCGAGGTTAATAGAAAGTCGGTTATGGGATTTATTACTTCATCCTTTGTCCTATTGTGTTTAATCTAAACTGATCATTGAATCTTGTGAATTGCTCGGGCTCCACATCGATAAATTTAAGCGTTGCAAAGGATCTAACAAACTAATGAAAAGGTTGAAATCTTTTGCAGAGATGAGAACGACGATGGATAAACGAATTCTGGGTGGTTTGATACGTCAACAGAAGTACGAGAATGAGAACATGGCTGATGTGGTAGAGAATGCGATGAATCTACAAGTGAGACGAGTGCGAGACGTCATGACACCACTGGAGAAGGTCAGTCCCAATAAATGAGCAGCAGTTATCACATTTAAAGGAGTTGATTGCGGTATTTTTACAATAACCCGCAGAGAATTCAAGCTCGCGTTGCCAAAATCATGGGTGGTTGTCCTTTTCTCTCAAAAGTTGAGCAAAAACATCAATCTCATATGATTCCCAGAGAACGTTCAGGAAATAAAAAAGCGAAACCTTATTCTACAACAATCCCTTGATTTTGGAAGTATACAGTGCAGTGGTTAGAGGTGCCTTATAAGGCACGCATGGTCGTTGGATCGATACAGCAATCCAGGCTCATCAAGCCTTCTATCCTTCTGATGTTGGCAAATTGGCGTCAGAATGTCTGGAATTTTAGCAGCACTGAGTTGATCGGTAGACCAGCGCAGATCATTGTATAGACAGATATGCATTGAATTACCTCTAAACACGCTTGATGAAGTCGAATGTACGGTGCACATCTCATGGATTGATCAACGCTGAGAGCTTTGTCCTCTATCCCTTGACTTTTTTGTGTATCACAGAACGAAGAATTAGTGTCCTAGGAAAAACTGACGAAACTAAAAACCGTAGCATATCGACACTGTGTAAACTTGGATAGGTCATATTTAATGGTTGTGTGGGTCCAGCATAATTTCCGTTCTCTGGACGTTTATGCCGAAGCTTTCCCCAGGTCCTCACAAACCCAGGCGGTTGCCGTCTTTGTAGATCAAAAGGAGAATTGCCACCATGCGACTTGTTTAATACCAGGACGGAGGTGGATTCTGGAATTGGTTTACTTTTAGTTGAACTTTCGGATAGGAACGCCGGACTCCTTCTCAGTTTGGGATGCCTTGATTGGAGGTTGAACCCCTCTGTACACAACAGCTTGACACCCAGAAACATTTCCCCACCACAATGAGGCGGTAAACCGTTGAGAGAGATGTCAATAAAGATTTTGAAAATACATGAAATACCATATTTTCCAAGCAGAGTCTGTTTAAATTTTAGGTGTTCATGATATCCGATAAAACTGAAGTGAATTCGAATTTAAAGAAGGAACTGAACGCAAATCGACACACACGAATCCCTGTTTTCAAAGGGGATGATCGAAACTGCGTGAGTGTATTCGCCCTTATTGCCATCGTATACCATTGGCTATGACCACTTTAGATGGTTATGATTTTATGCTACTTAAGTAAATACTTGGGCACTCGTAGTGCAGTAGTTGGAGGCTCTCTGATATGCAACGTGGCTGTCAACTTAGCACTGGGTAGGAACTCCAAGCAAACCATAGTGTTTATCCCTCTCGTGTAGGGAATTTAATAAAATCGTATCAGAGAGGACGGAAATATTGAGTTGAAGCATGGATAGGCCCCGACAAGTCATATAGGCAAAATATCCAATCGATCACTGCGATGCTTAGTGGGGTCAGATAGATGGCGCAATCTTGAGTGATTAATCAACACCGAACACTTTTTCGTTTATCTTTTACTTAAATATTTGTATGACTTGTCTTCAGGCTGTAGCACGCCTTCAACCTGTTAGTTTCATTTTTGATCGTCGTCCATGCTGATTCTCTCTCTGCTTCTATTGCGAAATCGTCTCCAAGTATTCTGCAAATGACAAATCGTTTCCAAGATACTAAACCATTTGGTTCATGTGAGCCATGAGGTCGTCTTCCTAGAGGATTTTCACACCCTCTCAGTGTCCTCTATATCGATTCTCACTTTTCTGTTGCTAAGTTTCCTCGTTACATCATCGGGTTATCTGTGTTTTAATCTGCTATGAAATCTGTCACTCTAAATCATAGTGGCACTGGCAACCACTTCCATAGATAAATTGAGTGACAAAGTTTTCACGAGTCATTCAGTGGAAAAAATGGAACACTTCCCCTTAATAGTTGTCAAATAGTCCTCTCTGAAGCCTTAAAATATCCCATTCTTACGCTATTCGAATTGACTTAACGATCCCGGTTGGATTTCATTATAGATCATTGGCATTCTAAATGTGAAGGATTTACTCCTAATTGACGATTCACTAGACATTCATGTCGGAATGATTTTGCAACTGTGGCACAGAAGCACAATGGTGAGCAAAAACTCATCGTCATTTCATTATCTAATGCTATTTAAGGATTTTGAGGGCGGATAGCACAGTGATAGTGATGTCCGTCCTAACGAACATGGTGCGAGGTCGATTCCGCTCCGGACTCACCAAGCCTGTCATCCCTCTAGGGTCGGGAAATTAGTGCCGGACTTGTCTGAGAAAAAATCACTCTACAATCAAACTGGGAACGCTCCAGCCCGGCTATTCCAGGACTCTAGGGAGAAATGCTCGACCCGCATTCTACAACATTCACGGGGAAATTAAAATCCTCAAGCAGTAACCGAAACCACACGCAAAAGTTGGAAGATCTACGTGGACAATGGATGCGAGGAAACGAAGCGAATGTGAGAAGCGCTGGTATCGCACAGGAGACGTGAAGACGGGTTATATAAAATAAATAACAAAAAAGAACAGAAATTTAAGGAGTTTTGCTGGTTTTGAGACTTGTTGTCCCAAGTGCTGTACCCTTTTTTCATTCTTTTTTTGTTTCTTTACGTTACACGTGCGCCGTGCTTCAATGGTGCTGGTCGAGCCATCATTGAGAATAAAAACGGCGGAACAGGCATTTAACGTAGAGGTTCATGGAAAGCCCATATTTAGCTAAATAAAAAGTATAATGACAAGATAGGTTACACAGTACTTGGCGGAACATAACATGCTAAGGATTTTGCTACTGAACATATTCGCTTCGTATTCGACGTCGATGGCAGGTAAAGCAGAGTCAGTAGTGTCCTTTGGGTCTCGTTACGAGATCGTGAAGTGGAGCAGTGGTACGAGATGTCTCAATGGGCTTGAAGAAATAGCCTTGTCGTCCAACTCGTCGAAGAGTTCTGTTTTCTCACATGGAGAAAAATGCACTCTTAACGTGCAGGAGATTGTTGTTCGTCTACTATTATTGACGTCCTGAGTCTTAACTTGACTGACGAACAACACGGTGGCGATGAAGAGCCGATGATATTGCTATGTATTCCATTCTCCACTAAACACACTTTTTCAGTTTCGTTTCGTAAGTTCCGAGACACCAGTCGCACAACTGATGCTCGAACTGAAGAAAGGTTTTCCGTTAGCGATTGTTGTTGACTATCACCATGATAAAATGAATTATAGTGTGGTTGGTATCGTGACTTTGGAAGACAATTTAGAAGAGGTTAGTTCATATTTGTGTCATCATGCCATCGATGGGGTAATATACCCTGTATGGTTCCATTGGTAACGTTCAGTGGAACATAACTGGCACCAGTACAGTGGATGGAGCCATTTTTCTCTAGCACAGTGGTCTTTGCTGTGAGGTTAAATCTAGGCAACGCTAGGACAAGTTGGACAATCCATAGCTTCCTTCTTACCAAAATTTTTAAGAGAAGGGCATCATGTTAAAAATGTGATGCTACTCACTTCCATTGAATGGGCAAGCAGGGCTGACTCAGCACCATAAGTGGGTGACGGGGACTAATGAGGTTTACGAGTATGTGCTCGAATTACTAAACTATAAACAAGAGTAGGGACGATAAATGGTGCTTTCTATGATGGAGTCCATTTTTTGGAATGCTCAGGATAACAATGAGAGGGGATCGGATCATAGAAAGTAAACAAACTCGTTTGGCGTTGTCCAATCCCTTGAAGACATGCCATGCTCTCTTCTCCACTAAGCATCGAACTGGTGCTTGAGTGACTAGCGGTGGCCTACCGGCATATCAAATCGCTGTTTTTACCGTCCGTGGCAACCATGCTTCCAATTCTCTTGAGACCTACTTCACATCTCCAACCATTGATAGACGCCAATCAGGCTATAATAACAGTATTTGATCGTTTCTATATCACATAGTTACGTTTTCTTTGCATTTTGCAGGTGATTGGAGAAATCTATGACGAAAAAGATCTAAAACTGAAGAACAGGTCAGGTGAGAAAATTGACGAAAAATCAGTCGCAGTTGACGCAAGCGCTGGTGTGGCCGCTGATGGGCTCACGTTGAAGATGTCCAAGAAGAAAAAACATACAGGATTAAGTACAGAAGTTAGTCATTATCAGACTTTTACGTATAGGTTAAAACCAAAGCCACTACCCAGAATGGATCCTTCGTTGGATCTAAAATGTATTATTAGTTCTTAACAGAACATTTTAAAGCATAAGTGCAAAAGATCAGTGCATTTTAAATCCAGTTTTAAATGCCGGTTCTTTGCATGTAGTCTATCTATCCGAAAGATCTAAAAGGCATTTTCTGAAGATGGGTTCAGCAATGCATGATTTTTTGTGGATATTATTTCAGACCAGATTTTTTATGTTGCTAAAATAAACAATGTTCTCATCTACTTATTCTATATCTTACATGTCCCGATATCCCATGTTGTGCACTTCTCAGCACTTCTTGCAACCGAATCATTCATTCATCGTCTGCACTTATCGTCCACGCGACGGTCTCTCGATTTATGAGTTCAGTTGCTGCTTCAGAATTTTTGCTTTTTACATGTCGTTGAATGCTTTTCGAGTCGATTTCCTTTGGAATCCTGTGATAGCTCTGCTAGGACTTCCCAACTCTTCATCACAGGCAACCTCCAGCTTTTGTGGATTGGAGAGAGCGAGTGATCCCAGACAAATGTGGCAGCAATTTCTCGACCACATAGAGATGGGAAGCTTGTAGTTTGCGGCTCCTTGCGCATGCTAAACAGGACCACTACTATTACTGTGCTACCAACGCAACTGACAACGAATTCAGTTTGTAACTCCTTTTATAACTATACCAAATAGTGTCATCAGGTACCCCATGTAATGAGCTTTTTAATCCAAACCTCTTGAACCTGTAACTTTTTCTTTATAAAAGTGGATTTCATAGCACCATTATTTTTAACATATTCTATGGTGTCCCACCATAGTTTCGGCTTACCTATAACCACGTCCTTAAAAAGTGCTCTCTGTTCAGTTTCCTAAGGATACGGATTCGTTTTCCGTTGTGCTGACAGCGTTTTGAAGCACATTACAACAGTCTTAAATTCTTTTTCCTTTTTAGATAACCACTCACCATTTCTTTCGTCGAATCACCTTGGAGTCTTTAAGTGTTTTTTTAAGGAGCTTCTTCCGGATGAACATGCTCCACTTCTGACTCAAGGAGCTGCCTCTTCAATGAAAAAGTGAAGAACACTGAACGAAGAAATTTTCTACTCTAGTATTTAATTAGTTGTACGATTGGTTCCCGTAGTTTTAGACGATGTTTATTGAAGAACCTTACTTAAAAAGAATAGCTGCTTCGAGAAATGTCGATACAATGTTTATGAGAACTAAGAACTTCATTTATAACTGAAATTCCAAGTAAAAAAAACCCTACAAATTCAGTGATAATCAATAAATTAGTTAATTACCAGTGTTTACTGAACTATTTAGGACTTTTTTAATCGCTGAAGTAAACAAAAAATGACTGGTGATTGATAATAACTAGTCAGATCGATAAAGGATAAAGGATAAAGGATAAAGCTCACGGCGTTGATCAATCCATGAGGGATGCGCCATGCACTCGACCTCATTAAGCATCGTTTGGAGGTGAGTGAATGTATATTTGGTCTTTACAATAACTCACAGTGGCCTACCAATGTATCGAGCCAGTGCTGCTATCCTCCCTGACAAGTCTGGTACCAATTTTGGTGAGCCACAGGTGCGGAAATCGACCCTGTGTGTGTGTCGCAGAGCTTCTCTCACCACTACGCCACACACGCCACTAGTAAGATCGATAGTGAAAAAAATTGCGTTCGTTAACCATTGGATTTTATTTCGAAACCGACCTTCGCTAAACCTCGGTGTGACTAATCAATATGTATTCTTTCTTGATAAGCTTGCACGAGTTTGATAAATATATTTATTTTCGGCTAACGTTTCGACGTCTTCGTCTTCCTCAGAGCCGATGATCCGAGTCGATGATCCATGATTGTTGTTCGTCTCGACGTTGCGTCTTCGCCTTCCTGTCGAGCCAGATCTTCCTCAGCGAGCCATCTTCTACAAAAACACAGTCATGGACCATCGACTCGGATCATCGGCTCTGAGGAAGACGAAGACGTCGAAACGTTAGCCGAAAATAAATATATTTATCAACCTCGTGCAAGCTTATCAAGAAAGAATACACATTGGATTTTATTTTTGAGTGCAGATCCTTCCGATGACTGCGTTGTTTTGAAGCTGATTTCCTTTCAGAAATCGAATTTTTTTCTGGATTTGGTAATTTTGGAAGAAGAACTGCTTATGTAACTTCATAAATTATTAAGGATGAAATACAAGCGATCGGCATTGCTAAATCTCTGACCAATGTATTCAGACGCACTCGTAGCGTCGTAGAGGTGGTTGGATTCATATTTGACGCTTGCAGTAACTTGTAGGGACGAGCAGATGTATCAAAGCTTGTTTTTTATCCTCGCAGACAAGTCTGGTAGCGATTTATCAATTCCGGAGGAAAAGTGGTCTTGCTTACTCTGTGGCCCAAGATAGAACCAATAATATTGTTCTTCTTGCACTACTTCGAACGTCTTGCAAATTATGCTTACATTATTCTCAGCCTATATTCATTGTCGAGAAGCCGTCCACTTTGTACTTCTGTTTGACAAGACTCTTCTGCAGATAGAACCTTCTCTAACCATCTCTGATCCGTTCAGTGAAGTATTCTAGAACCTTCTTCAGTTCTGTTGACATTTCCAGTCATTTTCGTTTCTGTATCACTCAAAAACTCGCGATCTCATCACGCAGAACTGTCCTAGAGCTGACGCAAATCCATAACAAATAGAAGAACCGGGATATTCATTAGGTAAATAAAACAGCAGAGACAATTGGGAAGGTGTAAAATTATTGAACACGTAGCTATTATTTTAGAGTGTAAAAATGATTGCGTATTTTAATGAAAACTAAGTGTATAGCAATAGTGACGAGCACAGCGAGAACCCTAATGTCTTTGGAAGGAATAATTTTAGAGTTGTTGAATTCAATGGACCGAACTTACAACGAAATAAGTTGTTTACATTGTTTACACACGATCTATTTAGATGTAGACAAATCATTATTTTATTATTTGGACGGCTCATCCTCACAGGTTGTGTGGACACCGGCATATTCTTCAATTTTCGGAATTTTGCTGGCTTAGCCACTGTGTTTTCTTGGAGTCCCAAGGACGGCCTGGCGAAAGCCTGCCCCAGGTCGTCACCTCCACAGGTAGTGGTCGCCCTTGTGTATCAGATGGAGATTTGCCACCATGCGACTAATTCGATATCAGGACGGTGGTGGATTCTGGTATTGATATTGATTTACTCTTAGCTGGGCTTCCTCATGGAAACGCCGGGACTCCTCAACGTGGGAAACCCTGCTGGTGAGGAATCCTCCTGCTGTACATCGCAGCCCGACACCTAAGAACACCTCCCAGCCACGACGAGGCGGGAAACCGTTAGGAGAAGACAAATCGTAGGCTATCAAAAGTGTTTCTAGGACCAAATTGCAGGCCCAGAAGAGTCGCCTTTCGTAGTATGTCGAGCGGAAAACATTCAGGTGGACATTCGGTGACACCAAGACACATTTGTATTTCTCCATTTTGAAGACTTTCTATTAGAGAAAATTCTGTATATTACATCAACAAGAAGATCAATGATGGAACATCGTAATAATGGATTAAATTCAATAATCACTTTGAAATTGCTGAATGTTTATATCGCATGGTCCTTACCACTGTCCCGACTTTATGAGACCGTGTGAAAGACGAAAGGAGATCTGTTGACCAGTATTTCTAAAAGTTCTAACTTGAAAAAGACTCTAATGGGTGATGACTAGTTAAACATGCCAGAAAAATTGGTCCGGAAGAGATGACACTCCACATCTACTCTTATAATAGAAGTTTATTCCACAAGAGTTCCTTAGAGGTACGCTTGTGAAGATATTATAGTCTTTCCGCATCATACTGGAAGGCGAGGTAGAGGCGCTTGCGAAGATGAGGAAATGACAAATTGATGGCTCCGTTTCATAACAAAGTGTTGGCTCAGTTGAGAATCTAGAAGACTATGGGAGCGGCGACAACCTTGACCGTGAGAAACTGAAAAGATCGATGTCCAACTGAATTCGAATCCGATCATATTTGTAAAAGTCGCTTTCGTTTTCTTCTATTGAAATTGTTTCTTTCTACTGAGGAAATCATATATTATGTTGACGAAACTTGTTGGAGCATTACTTCACGCACTGTTGAGCGCTACATTGACGGAAGTTCACCGTTTCAAGATCGATGATATAAGCACGACAAAAAAACTTCGTCATGAATAAAGGCCGGTTGATATCTATTAAAGCGATCAGTTCATTCAACGAGAGGTTAAAAGGATAAAGTTCTCGGCGTCGATCAATCCCTAAGAGACGTGCCATGTATTCGACTTCGTTAAACATCGTTTGGAAGTGATTGAATGCATATCTAGCCTTTACAATGACTCGCGGTGGCATACCGATGTATCGACCCACTGCTGTTATCCTCTCGGAGAAGTCTGGCACCATCTGCTCCGTTTTCTTACTGATGACGGTGATGACGAGCAAAGTGGATGGATGACAGACACACGACGAGTCTCTTGGCATGCTTACCCTTACACAAAGACAAAATGCAACTCAGTGTATTTTGTACACTATGTATGTCTACATATTTATGCTTGGCGCGTTACTAGATGTTGACTGCTGTACACACGTAGTGGTTGCTTCGATTACATGTCCAAACCAACAAGCAAACGAAAACCCTCATATTTACGGAGGTGTTAACTTGCTGCTAAACTAGTCTGAAAGGATAGAAACATTGGTCTAACAGATCGATAGGCCGGAAATTCATCGTATACGCCAAACGTGTACTCATTCACATCTACGATGCTGGGAATGGAGTCCGCTACATAGCGCATTGCTAGGTGGGTTGATCAACGCTGAACACTCTATCCTTCGCTAGCTAACGTTTCGGCAGTATCGCCTTCTTCAGAGCCTGGAAGGGTATGCTGATATACAATCTACTAGGCCAAACGCTTCAATGACACTTACAAAAAGACGAAAAACTCTGGTAATTACATGATCAACAGCTTCTCGAAACACTCATCACATTTTTGCGTGACTTCCAATGAGGAAGTTTAGAACAGCTGATTATAGTCGCATACGCGACCTGATCCCGTATGTTCGCATCAATTTTTGATGTGGGATGGTGCAGTCGTCAACCACATGCAGACACAAAGCAGCCCATGTCAACGTGCATCGAATGCTGCTGAAGGCAGCAATGAATGAGAAGACAGAGAGGTCTCTACGTCAACGTTGCTTCCAGAAGGCTGCGCCGTCGTCTATTCTTATTCGTTTAGAAGCTTGTGTATTGGAATGAACCATCTCTATAAATTGTTCAGGACCCAACTGCAATCTCTCTTTGATAGGTGTTTGACTGCTTCACCATGTTAATTCTGCACATTGCTGAAAATCCGCGCTAGGAGAGCCCCACGTCATCATGGCTATAAGTGCTTTTGTACCCATACGAATCGGAAAAACGTTTGTCGGATTGCATTAGGTTTCATCCTGAATGGTAGAGTTTCCCATTACAGCCTCATTCTTAGATGGAATTCAGGATAGGTACGCCGAACTCGACGGTTCCTGCAACATTGTTGGTAAATGAACACGTCATTTTTCAGATAAACAGACAAAGGAACACTTCCCTAGTGCGATACCCTGTTGCTAGGATCTGGAGGAGCTACAATGAAAAACTCAGAAATTACTTCTTCTTGGAGTTTGTTCAGGCACTGTGTCTAACAGCCAATTGCAATTTTCTCCTGCCTTTTTTTCATTTTTTTCCAGATTAGCTTACTAGAGAAAATAGAAGAATTTTACTTAACAACTCTTAAAGCTTAGCATTTTTAATCCCGATGTGTCGAGGGTAAGATTTCATCATTTTACAAGCTGGCTTTAATTAAAGAACATCCTGTTTTTCTTTCCTCGTTGCAATTTTAGGCTATTAATTCTATGTTGCCTTATTCCCTTATGTTCAGAAATCCTTGAAACTTTTCTGGAACCGCTAGAAGTGCGGTCTTTCCAGGTGTTTTTTCAAACACAATTCGGCCTGTCTACGATTTGGCCACTTTTATTTTTAACATTTGGAAAGCCTAAACAAAATTTTTGATCGAGAAGCACTAATTTATCGATTACTGGAAATTGTTAGAAAGAGTTTCGCTAGTGTTTTTCACTAACGTGGAGCAATGGGTAAAAAGATGGAACATGTCGCCTTTTAATGACTCTACCAAAGCAGCTTTTTATTTCATTTTCGAGTTCCAACCACAGCCTTGATGTAAAGTGATTTCAATAATTGGAAAGCGTTCCTTCCATCAACATCACCTCTTTCTCTTATTCTATTGATCATCGAACGATTTAAGCGGGATCTACGTTGTTAAAGTGCTTTTCAGCCCATGCGAAAAAGAAGAATAGTATCATTTCGTTCGTTTAAGGCATGCTCGTGCCCGGTCGATCCAGACGTGGTCGTTTTTCTATGAGTTTGCGATTCTAATTCAAAGGAATGACATATCCACTAGGCTGAAGTCTCGTTTTCTTGAGGTATAGATAGACCATTGATCAATGAGGTATTGGAAATCCGAATCTCACTTCCCATTCCAAATTCATAACGCATCCGCTCCACTGGAGCCACGACTTGTTAACATGTTCTCATCAATCTTTAACCCTGTGGTGTTGGAACTCAGGATTTAGTGCCATGTTTCCGGGAATGTGGAATTCTCTCAGACGCGTAGGGTATTGTGATCCCTCCTAGGTAGTGGTGAAGTGCCTAAGGCGTGCGTTAATGTGGGAAGAATATGAAGTCAAAGAAATGAGCGCAGTAGAATATTTTCTTTGCTTCATTCTTTAGGTGTTTTTCATGAGCTGCCTTATCCTCAGTCCTTCTTGGTATACACCACATATAATTCTTAAATCAAAAACATCGCTAGTGCATTTAGAAATTTCTTTTTGATCGGCTTAAATGAGGCATTAAAGACAGATCCGTTTCGTACGAATCTTATTTTCATGGGGATCCGGAAGAGATCGATCGTTCTATGTGCGTCTTCGTAATCGTTGACCTGATTGGTCTTCGATCCTATGAAATCAATGACACCAAACAAGATGCACATGATGTGAGTCCCTGATATCGAGGTAAACTTTCATGTTCCACTCGTTTGACCTGTTCCGGAGCCAAATCCTCAGAGGAAAGAAATGAGGCGAATGAGATCGACTGGGATTTCCTGTTTTGCATGTTAAGCTTTCATTGGAGTGACGACAAAATATACGGCGCATCTACCTAACAGAGAAAGCCCACAGCTGGTTCTCGACAACTGACCATCCGAATATTTGAGGAATTGAGAACGCCACAAATTTTAAATATATAAATTTTATAAAATGTTATTTCGATCCTACGCTTGTTTAGTACTAAAATTTTCAGAAGTTAAAAAGGAGATTTATAATTTTCAAATTTCACCGCATGTGCGATAGCCGCGAACACTAGCGATACACTGGGAAACACCATCATCTGATATTGGACAGAATCCCACTTGTTCAGCTGCTTTCGTGTTCGAAATACAAGCGTTCATCCAAAATTCTGAAGGAAACATCTGTTCTGAGCTTCAAGGCGCAAGGATTCCAGCTCTATACCTCAGGGATTGATCAATGCCGGGAGCTTTATCCTTTTTTTATACCACCATCTCTTGGATTCAGGTCAGTTTCGCTAATCAAAACCTTCAAAATCGTTGGAACGAATCGGGCCAAGTTCCTACGAAAAACGTTTCCTATATGTGTAATCAATTCCAAATTTGGTCAGAAAAGTTGAAGATATCTCTACTGAATTTCTATGTTCTTACATGGAATGCTTTCGCAAAAGAAGACCACTTTGAAATATTTCGCGCCAAAAAACGATTAAAGGATGAAGTTAACATTACTAGTCCCACTTTTCCAGATGGCATGCGTAATGCAGTAATTAGAGAAAGGCTCATCAACACACATATTGTTGTTAAGTCGATCTCGAAAACAGGGAAACCGAGCCCTTTCTCCCTCGAGTCTGGCAAATTCATGCCAACCTGATCTGAAAAGAAGAAAAGCTCTGCCTTCATTCAACGGCAAGTCACCGTCAGTCGTCAGTCATTATTACACAGCAAATATACATTCAGTCAGCTTAATGAAGTCGATTGCATGCTAAATCTCTAGAAGATATTTCAATGACAAAATGTTTACCATGCATCTCTAGTTTTTCCGGATGTTATAACTTCTCTATATTTGTTCATCTAAACAGGCGCCTCATTCGGTCTTGTCAGAGTTGCTGTTTGAGGCCTACAAATTTGGGGTCCAACACAGCATCGCCCATTTACACCCATTTTTAGTCATTACTGACAGAAGGTGCAGTTCGGACCAAATCATGACGTCCTGCGAGAATTCGCAAACTAGAAAACAAGATATCGTCAGCCGACGCCCAGACGGAGTCTGCTTTCCTGTCTTCTCAGAGCTCTTCACCAGTGTCGTGCTCAGTAGGATTCACAGAACTTCTCTTGACGAATAACAGCCATGAGAGGAAGTAGAGCTTCAGGTATGATTCTATGCGATGAACCATATCCAAACGATGATGAGGGTCACTGAATTATTGGAGGAATACTAAAGAAGTTTTTGTTTCAGTTTTAGAAACATATTTGAAAGACTTCTACCTACATGATAATAGAACAGCACGGACCGCTTTAGACGGCTAGTGCATCCATATCCAATGCATGAGGATCATTCATGAGTCATTCACGTGAGGCGAATAAAGTATTACCAACCTCATGTTAGTTTAGTAACCAAAGAAAATATCGATTACTTATGTTGAGATTAAATGAATGCTGTTTTAAGAGACACCGTTCAGCCAAAATTATTTGCAACAAGCCTTGAGCACGTCAAGCGAACACTGATCACATGACAAAATCGATGGTAAGCTTGAAATCCTGATATAGTCATGCTATAGCGTTCTCAGTTCTTCACCACAGTCTGTCACCAGCCTTCGTAGATCGAAACGAACTTCGTAGACGAATCTGGTAGCAATTTTTGGATCTCCGAGGAATGGAAGGCTTTGTTGGCTTGACGCGGGGTCGAATGCGAAATATATGTTTTTAAAATTTTCAACTCAAGCACGGCAACTGTAATCATAGCTGTTAATGATTCACTCAATCCAACAAAATTCCGCAATCTTGTGATAAATTTAAACTCCTTTTATCTACGACTTTTCGTTTTACTTATACTTTCGCTCTCTTGCCGCGAGCAGCATGGCTGCAACGGCTTATTAGGTCATCGCAGGAGTGCGGAATGTTTCTGGATTTCGCTCTGCCAGTTTTTGCGGGGATTCATCACCCGGCAAAATTTCCCAGACTGAGAAGGAACTCGACATTTTTGTCCGCAAGGTCAACTAAGATTAAAAAATCACTTTCATCTTGCCAATAATATAGTCTTTAGCTACCAAGTGACGATAACGTGGGAAAGCCTTGTATAGTGCGGCGCTTGATCGTAGAGAGAACGAAGATTTTTCCGAATACACATTGCAGGACACCGTTCTGTCTTCTGCCACAGAACCACACTGATGAACCTCTTCCATTCTTGAAATGTAAGCTTCTATGAAGAGAAGCGAAAAAAAACGCTGCGTGTGCTCTTAAAGTTCAGAAAATGGTCCCTGTAGAATGGGAGGGCTTGAATTTTGTTGGCAAAGATCTGTAGATGCAAACGTTTTTATATTAACAAGTAACGTTTACTATGAATACGGATATGTTGGCTTAAAGTTGAATGGCGCAATTGTTTTTGTAGATGTGCGACCGTTTTCAATGCATACCGTCCGTTACGCGTTGATAGAACGAATACCCTCGATCGTTTCAGCTATTTCTACCTGAGTGAAAAAGTTAAATGTGGAAATAACTTAGTTGCAAAGCTAAACATCTGAAACCTAACCGTCTGGAGTTCTCATCTCATAGGTCTCATAAGGGAACTCAAGAGCACAAGGAACAATCGGCATCACACCCACGTTTTTGTCATATCAATGTGCGCTGACTTAGCTTACGCCATGGAAATCTGAACGCTATGTAATCAGAAGAAAGAATCGGTCAGCATCATTAAGCATACCCTGAACAGAATCAGAGGAGTATCATCTTTTATGGAAGTGATAGGCGGATTTCGAAGTCTCGATCCACACCGAAAGATGAGAACGACGAAATAGTAAAAAGTAGGAGAGCTACCGCATTTGCCAAGATGTAAAAGAAAACCAGATAGGCACATGTACACTTTAACTATAATCACGGGCCAGCAGTCGAGTCTCATAAAATCGCCCGCTTATATTGCAAGAAGTGAAAAGAATGTAAGACTTGTCGCGCTCAATGCAAATAAGGGGGGAATCCAGAGTTCCATCGCACTCTAACGATCAGCGATCGATGACATATGAGCCAAGTGGACGAGAATCACGTTCAGCAGAAATTTGAATGTCAACTGCTGGAGTATTTTGTGGTGGGATTCAGTTGGATGTCGAGGATACGTTGAAACCACCAACTCATTCGATAGTCGGACTTCCGAAGGAAGGTCCATTAAGAGAAATATGATGCTTCTCGGGTTTACTAAGCGAGAAAGGCTTTCTAAGTTGGTCTAAAACATGGCGGAAAGGCTGTTGCGTGCTGAAGGTGAATCTTCCTTTTCTTTCATTTCTTTTTTCACAGACATCTTTACAAAGTCATCATCATGCCACAAATGAATGCATGTTTGTTGTATTTGAAAAGTTTTGAGCAAAGTAGAAACCTTCAACTGTGACGCATTTTCGAGGAGAAGAATGCACCTGTGATTTCAGCATTGGTAGAATTTTTCGGCTGCTTACACAGTGAAGTGGAGAAAGTCTGGACAACATCAAAAGGAGATTGGAAATTGTTCAGGCGTTCCTGCTATTTGCCTTTGTCAACGAAGGGAAAAAAGACCGAACCCAAAAGAGCGGGAAACGAGAGAAAAACGAGCTGTGCGAGAATGGACAGCTCGGAAGAGAACTGAGATTGTGGTAGCAATTGGTGAAGTCATCGAACTTCTCGTTTCATCAGCTACGCCTGATACAAGTGAAGTTTCAAAAGACGCCAATTTGACTGAGCACGACTTTCATTTCATAAAGTATTAAAACTAAGGACTGTTTTTGGATCGCAATTAAAACGAAAAACTATAAATTGCAACCACAACGATGCTGAGATATTCGCAAAACCTGGACCTCAAGCGAGACCGAACTGCGATTTCCTTTTCCGCTGGGTTGCGCTTTACACAATGCGCTACGGAGGCCTTTGCTCTGGCTTTCTTTCAGCTATTTTTCTACCTAACGCAGCCATTAGCTAAAAACTGTTTTGAAGAAAACTGCTGTGGGCATCGAAATTCATAAACTACAATGTTACTAGTGTAATAAACTCTATACTATACTGCAAGGGATGTCTAAATAACACATTGTTATCTTGATGAGCAAACACGAGGTTGTTAACAGTAAGAATTATTCAATACAATGCTGGCTGACGTTTCGGCGCTTTCGCCTTCTTCAGAGCCTAAAAGAGTCTGATTGACACAAATCTGCTCAGTCAAACAATTTCATAACGTCAGCAGTTAAAGCGAGCAAACTACACGAATGTTTATTCGCACAGTGAACAGCTATGCGATGTATAAATCTTCAGTAGTTTACCACCTTGTCGTGGCTGAGGGGTATTTAGTGTCGAGCTGCAATAAATATTGGAGGGTTCATCATCCTGTTAGGTTTTCTAAGCGAAGAATAATTTGGTATTTCTACGCGAGCGATCAACTAAGATAAATATACCCCTTCGACAGAGACAGTGGCTATCTTCTCGTCAATAACCTTGAAAACAGGACATAATATTATTGATGCTAAATTTTTCATGTCCTCCTAGTGACGTTTCGACGAGAATATATAAAGCTCGTTCCTGTTCGAGTTTCTCGATGATTAAAGGAGCTCGAGGTTATTCAAGTGACAGAACGAAATCCTTGGAAAAGAAAAGGATGTCGGACTAATAAGGCATTTTGTTTACACCTTTTCTACCGAAAAATGATGACCAAGGTAAATTCTCGGAACGTAGTTGGTGTAAAAAAACAATTTTTCCTCCGTAAGTCTCATTGTTTTTTAAACTTGTAACGGTAAATGGCCAAAGCAATTAAATGGGTTGAAGTGGACCTGATTTCAAACTATTAGACAGCACTGTCGTTTGAATATTAAACTTTCCGAAACCCTAGTGAAGTCCGGAAGACCGTTAACGACATCGATGAGTGATGCAGTGCCGCAAAATTGCCATAACCAAAAAACATCACAGAAAGAAAGAGTAAGGGAGAGTATGCCTAATGAGCCGATAATTGCACTGGTTTTTCTCGGTACAGTTATTTGAATACTTGTTTAGCATATCTCCACGATTCGCAAAGAGACGTCGCAGGCCAGGTTTCAGCACAATTTCGACTTTATTGGGAATTTGTTAATTGAGCAAAAATTTAATTTCTTCGAATCTCGAAAACCGCGCTGAAGTATTCCCAGTTCGTCACCATTTGCCAGCTGGTGACTATGTTGTTGCCAGGATGGGAGTGATTCCTAGCAATGGTTTATTCTTATCTGGGGTTGCAGCTAACAATGTCGAGCGCCTTCTCAGCTTAGGAGACACCTTACTAAGCGATGAATTCCCGCTGAACATTGTAGTCGAACTTGTAGCAGCACTCTGCATGGGGACGCAATAATCCTTGTGGCGGGGTAGCTCCTGAGTCGGTAAAAATTGGAGCGGAAACGAAAGGAACTGGAAGAAAAGAAACTTTCAGCGCTGACATTCTCTAATAGGAAAGAGATTGCTTCTGCTGCAAGATGGCATTGAGAATGAACTAAATAAATCCCTAACTTTTACCTTCGATTGCAAAGCAGTCATTTGCTACCACTCTTAAATGTTTTAGCACATGGGAGACCATTTGATTTGATACCGACACATATGCTGAGGTTGCCGTACAGTATACCGCGCATTCATCCCAATGCATGATCCACCGCCTCAATTTTTGTCACGCACTTTTCGCTTAAAATAGCTTACTTAACAAAGTATTGCAATAGCAGTGATCCGTGGAGCGCTTTTCTCTGTATGCCGTATTTGAAATAGAGATGGCTGCACATTTTAGGCAGTTATAATTTAGATACTTAGATGCCTAGAAGATCTCCAACCTCATATGCTGCAAAAGTCCCAGCATATCCTTCCTCAATTTCGTTGAGATTTACCAAAGTAGTCCTGTTGATGTATGGATTCAGTGAGAGGTTCTGCAATCGTCTCTCCTTAACATATTGCCTGCTGACCAAACGTTACTTTCCCAAGGAACTCGGTACAGTTGGACTAGTGCGTACTGAGACAGCCACCATAGAAAATTAATGTCCTCTTCGAATGTGGGAGAATTTGCTGCCTTGGAACTCCGATTGTTCACGGATGATTGTCAATCCTGTGACTGCACCGCAAGCTCAGTCGAGTGACTGCTCGATGACGATGTAATAAGCAGACGTCGAGTCAGTATGTACATTGACTATAATAATTATTACAATTATCTATAACCTTACATCAGCTCGTCCAGAACGTCCAGAACGGTGTTTTTCCAGCAGATTCTTCTTGACGCGTCAACGATGTTCGAAATCGGAAAACTAAACGCTCTTGGGCAATCGACTCGAATCATTGCAACTCTGGAGCATGCGAAAGTACAAAACCTTAGCCACAATAACGTTTCGTAAAAAACAAGTGCAAGCCTAAGGACGCAGAATAACTGTCGCTTTTTCTTGCCAAAGTAAAATGAGAGTTACCAAAATTTTTACAAATCTTGAGAGCGGAAAACTTCTGGCAAACGTTCCTGTTTAGCGAAATTTCTGGTGGCGCTTTTCATAAAAGGATAAAAGCTTCAGCGTAGACCAATCCCGCAGGGATGCGCCATGCATTCGACTTTATTAAGCATCGTTTGGAGGTGATTGGATGCATATCTGGCCTTTACAATGACTCGCAGTGGCCTACCGATGAATCGAGCCAATGCTACTATCCTCCCAGACAAGTCTGGCACCAATTTGCCGACCCCAGAGGGATCAAACGCTTGGTGAGTCATGGGCGCGGGGATCTACACCACGTGTGTGCTGCAGAGCGCCCCGACCACTGCGCCACACGCGAGCTTAGGTGTTCTTCATAGATGGATAAACAACACCGTAATAAATAAAGCGTGAAATTGGCCAGAAGGAAGTTTTTGATCCAAGGGATGTTTTTTGAAGTTGTAGCTCGTTTTACTCCATGCACCGTACTAAATGCTGCATGCCCTGCTTTTCATCTAGAAGAAAGTTGGTTTGTAAGGAAATCGCTGTGGGAATTTTATTTTCATTCCAAATGTAACCAAAGTCCTTTGTTAAACAATATTATTCATTTCGATATTATTACGACGTGTGGAGAGTAGGAATGTGCTTGGCGATGTAGTTAGTTTACATTCCCACGAATGATGATGACGGGCGAATGAGAAATGCGAGTTTATCCCTTCTAGGAGATAGCAGAGCTGGTGGTCTTGTTGAGAAAGAGGAGCCATGAATCGTCGGTTAGTCACTGGGATGTAAATATTCTACTGAACAATGTTGGAAACATCAAAATTCTGGACAAAAAGCATTTTGTGCATTGTGCCCGTTCTACAATAAAGTGTTGTATCGCTGTATCGCTTTGGAGCAAAACAACACTTTTCTTTATGGAAAACCCTTTCACTTCTATTAAACCAGCGTCCTACGATGGCTTGCTGCCAAATCGTAGCTCAGTGGAGGGAACATTTTAGATCCTGCCTGCAATGTACGGCGGAGTATTCCTCTTCTTTAGTATATTTTTTCAAGTTAACTAAAAGTTTATCATCTGGAAACGGTTTAGCTAAAAATAAACTTTTTTGCCAACAAAAGTTTAATCCCTCGAACGGAGACGCTCGTCGTGTCCTTTGAGCTAGCGGAGTTCAATGGATAGCTTTGGTACGCGACGGGGATCAATAAAGACATTACTTACTAATTCCTCACTTGAGCTACTAATAGGTAACTACTAATTAGTGGGATTACAGGTGACACAATGGCACAAGAAGCGCAGTGTTTAGAGAGTTAGATATCCTGAATTCCAAGCACTCCTTGATTCATCCATCTCTTAGATTCACGAGGTAAGTACCAGAATAGTTAAGAAGGACGAAAATTGCTGCCAAATATGCATTAGTCTTCCTACGATGTTCGATAGAGTGGATTCCATTGCGGATCCGTCTTTCATCAACATCGGGCTCCTTATCCTTTACCTTTTTCAAATAATCACAGCTACCGAAGCCCCAGGTTGTCATTTCCCTTTGTCCGCATAGCATTTCTTCATTGTCCCATTACCTTACTGCTCACTGCCATTTCGTTTCTTGTCACCCATTGCCATTTCCATTTCGCTTCGTGCGAGTGAGTGAGTCCCGCCCAAAATCCGGAGCACCACGCCCCTCCAATCAGTCTACTTCTCATCGTCGTCGTCCGCTCGCTCACAATATCAGTCGAACATCTGCTTAATTTGCGGGTTTACATATATCCTTCACTCGTCGGTCAACTTTTGTCCTCACTTAATTCCCAGATTTATCGTGCTATCATCCATGATTGATGAAAAACCTGAGGCTCAAAGCGTCGAGAATGAACTTTCTGCTGTCGAAATTCAACAGATAAAGGTGTTTTTTAGATTTTTTTAGAACATTATAAGATTTTTTATGTAGTTTGGAGTTCTTCCATTAGATGTCAGGCACGGGTGCAATAAGTTGTTGTAATGAATTAGAATATGGTGGTGACAACACCCTTATATTTACAAAGATACTGAGAGTCAAATTATTGAGTCTATTTGCTTCCAGCATTACTTCCATCAAGTTGTTGAGGGTTTTCGCTGAAAACGTCAACATCAGACGTGTTTATTCTGGGAACAGAACGGAGGAGCGATTAAAGACATTGGAGCCTTGGCCTTGAATGAATGTTTATTATGTGATGATTGTCAGTTTATGATTCAAAACAACTTAAAGAAGTCGTTCTCAGGGACCTCCGTATATCTGTTACCACAAGATTTTTCATCATAATGTGAAAGGAATCATCAAGTTATCGGTGTTACTGTAATTTATGTAATTTTAAAGAAGCTCATCTTCTTTTTTTAGCTCCTCTCTCTCTCTCTAACACCTTGTTCCCTTCTTTTTCTAATCTTTTCCTGCTCTTGTTTTTCGTCTTTTTTTTTCAACTTTTGCTTTTAAACCCTCTAGAATTGTCGTCATTTTCCCTTTCCCCACTATTTCGTTGTTTTTATTTGTTTCCCTCAGGAGAAATTTTCTTAGAAAACGTCTTCTGCTTATTTTTCCTCCATGAGTGCTTCTTTGGGCTGACTCAAAGCGATGATACCATCTTTTTTCCAACAATTATGAAAAGAACCTACCATAACTCTAAATATTCGGTTGTGGTGCCAGCAGGTTTCACAAGCTCGTTCTGTGAGAACGGCGTCGCTTTTGATTCGATTGACGTGCTAAAACCGAGAATCGTGATAGTTCATGAACATAGAAATCATTCCGTCAAATATCCCATTTGTGATGTTAATTTGACGTGGCCTCAGTGCTTTCTGAAGTCCTGTGGTAGTCTTCCTTGTTCATAATGGTTCCCGAGCTTGCTGCTTTGCATTTCTCCTTACTACTACTCTCGCCTTGTTCATGGTTGGTCACTCACGACGGCTACTGCTGCCCTGTTCTCCTCAACTCTACAGCCGATACCTAAGTGTATACATAGAAACCAATATCTAAACGGTAGACAGCTTGTAAATCTTTGGAAAACGAAGTTCACCATAACCACAACGATGCTGGGATATTCGTGAAAATTCCGGACCGCAGGTGACTGTGGTGAGCAGCGAACGCGCTGTTACCCTTTCCAGTAGCTGATGCGTTCCCCTTCACACCATGCGGGTTTTTACTTTCGCTTGTCTCTCAGCTATCTTTTCTATTGATCAGTGCCATCAGCAATCATCCATCAACTGGATTGATCTGGAGTGCACAAATCGGCGATTAATCCATTTAACCCAGTTAAGAATAAGTTCGCTATACTTGATAACAGCTGGAATGACTGTGCATTACATCAATATCTGAAAATAGATGGCGACCGATTATTCTAGACGTTTTCCATAAAGCGTTGGTTTCTCTAAAGTTTACAAGTAAATTAATCTAATAAGTTTTTTCCTTCCTTTTCTGAGCATTTCGTAACAAACGATGTTATCTTGCAGCACTTCTGTTCATTTCCAAGCGTTTCCCATTATCAAAAATGTTTCTACGTGACAATAAGAGGATATGGAGGATGTTTACTTATACCTGATAAGAATGAGCTCCACGACTCCAGCGGTGTACTCGTTTGCTTTTCACTTCGATTAAATGAGGAATTTACTAGCCAACATTAGATGGTCGATGCTATCTACTCGCTGTAACCTCCCCGCTTCAAGAGAATTCTTCCACTTAAACCTATGCCAATAGAATGTTGATTTCCTCAGAAATGCTACTGTCCGCAGTAAGATACGCTGAAAACTGTCGCGTCAACGCTCTCAACGCTTTGTAGTGTTAAGAAACTCCTTTAAAAGCGAAAGGACTTTAACAGAATAGTCTTGAATTCAGCTACCGTAACGCCTTCCAACTGATTGTTGCAGATGTATGGAAGCGGGGAAAGGAATAAACAAACGAATTCTCAGTATTTTGTCGCTTAAAAGCGATGGAATGAGCATCTTGCCCGGCAATGGCAATACTAACAAATTCGGCTGATGAAACGATCAGTGTTGTCCATGTTATTCATTCTTTTTCAATTCTTGCAGAAATATTTCGTTTTTACGGTTTCTGTCCAGCAAACTTGAAACTACTGAAAAACACTGTCAGGAATAACGCTAGCATTGCCAGACGCTGAGATCGTCAATATGGCGTAAATGAACACCGTATTAAAAAAGAACTTTTAACCACTACTAGCGAAATCCCAATCAGCCCATCCCTGGAAACATCCTGAAATCTTCGATACATATCGATCAGTCGAATCACAATCGAATAACTGAAGTTGTACTTTCAGGAGCACAATCAGCGTCGAGTGGCGCGCTTGGTGGCGTTGATGTGTGTGCTAATGACGTTGCTGGCTCTCGGCCTTGTCGCCATGTCGCTCGCGTTGGGAAACCGAATCGATAGGATGGGTATGGTCATTGTTTCCTTATAATACTAGTAAAAAAAAGTAATAATAGTGATAACAGCGATAAGGACAGCAATAATGATGGGTGTTGTAGCAATGGGAACAAAAACAACAGCAATATTCACAGCAATAACGGTGAAGTGGGACTCAACACAACATCGCTCTCAATCAGTCGAGAGGACCTAACCGGATGAGATACTGCCGTCTTAAGCGAATCTAGTCGCAATGCAACAAACTTCCTCTACATCCATATGGGCTGTCGAATGGTTGTCATGAAAACCTTGCAACGCCTTAACACGGCTATCTTGCGATCCTACAGAAAACCACACCCTACCAGAATTCAGCATGTCATTGGGAGAAGATGATAGTTCTTGAAGCTTCAGTAGAAGGCAAACACGAAGCGGACCACCTGTATATGTGACTGTTGTAGAAAGTCGAACGAATGGAAGTGCTGCAGCTCGTAGGATGCATGAGACGAGTGATTTAAATATTTATCTAGGTGGCAACAGCAACCATTTTTTAACACGCCTTGATGTCCACATATTGTGCGGATCCCAGCACTTCTTGCATTGGATTCGTTCTCTCGCATCCATGATCCACAAAGTTCTCTGCACTTTTCGCGTGTTGATTCGGCTCTTAGTTGAAGATTGTCTTCTTCTTTGTGAATGACACTGAATGCTGATCGAGTCAGTTTTCTCTGGCGCTCTGCGATTGCTCCGCTAGAGCGTTCCAGCTTGGACTGTAGGGACTGAACGGCTCCCAGACATGTCTAGTACTAAGCTTCTGACACCTGACTGACGAGAGGCTTGGGCAGTTCGGGGCGCGGTAGCTAAGTTAAAAATTGGTATTAATTAAGTTGACTACCGGAAATATATAGTTGGATTAAAGATGCAGTTGCTGTAAATTTTTTTAAGATTTAAAAGAAAACGCCAAAAGATTAGAAAAGAGAAGAAATTAGTTTCATACTTTCCATCATTGTTCGCTCTATTATCATATTTTATTGATAGTAAAAAAGGTTCGTGTAATGTAGGTGATAAAAGCAATTTACTTAGAAAGCGGCCTCCTTTCCTCTTTATTGAGGAAGGAAGTATCAATAGCAACCATCATTTTCTTCTTATCAATTCATCATTTCATTTTCATCCATATAATTATATAGGCTCTTCGGAAACTATAGAACTATGTTTAACCATTCTTTCCGTTATTCAAAACAGTAAACAGCGTCACGAATTCGCGAACTCAGGAATCCTGACCAACTTCAAACGACGAACGCAAGCGCTTATCGTCCATTTCATTCCTTCTTGTGTTGTCGGTTAGCAGGGCGTAAGTCGTTGGCATGACGATGTGCTCTCTTACTAGCGATTAGAAACGTCTGCAGTAGCTCTCTATCTTCTGCTGTTTTGGAGAAGAGGCCACCGCCTTAGCGAAAATGTCAACGGATGTGATGAGCAGCGTCTGTGAATAGAGTGAATGAATGAATGAATGAACGAATGTCAATGTCACTCAAACTTCGATCATCCATTCCCAACTGCCACGTCCGTTTCCGATTTCGTCAAAATTTATTAGCATCAAATTAATCTCTTAAACGTGGATTTGGAATGATCACCAGCGGAAGCGTCGAAATATGACACTTACGGATATCGTAGCTGATTACTTGGTAACATAAAACCCTTTTCAATCATGTGGGTGATTCATTTCCAGCAATTCTGCTAATTTAATACGAAAGTCTTCTGCTTTAAGAATAAATGTATTAGACTTGGATCCCGGGCCAGATCGAACCACGATTTCCCTTTCCGGGGAATCGCGCATTACACACTGCACCACGGATACCCTTGCTCTACGTTTCTCCTAGCTAGTTTTCTGCCTAACGCTGCCATTAGCAATCACTCGTCAACGGATCGACCTGGAGAGGACAAATCGGCATTGAAGCCAGTTGTGATTATCGTGATTGTGATGTACTTTCATCGCAAATGTGACTTCTGAGGGGTTGGCAGGTGCTGTTCGGAAGGAAATGAACATTTGTTTGGTTAATAAACCACGGATAAAAATTCCGTTATCTCTCGTAAACAACCACAAGGCACTTCGTCTGGTCAAGGTATCATTGCACAGTGCAAATAAATAAATGGTTAATTTTTTAAAAACATACTATGGTCCCTATTCCCGTATTTTTCAGATCTCAGCATTCCTTTCATTTCGTTCACTTCCTTGCATCTGTTCACGGCGAAGGTATTTGGATTGGCGTGTAGGCTCCTATGGTAGTTGACTTTCGTATTTTCATGAACGTCGCTGAATGCTAGTCGATAGCGATTCTTCCTGGTATTAATGGATTTCCTGGGTAGAGCGTTGGAAGGCCTCCGTCACTCTCCTGGGCAGTCGCGTATGTTTGTGACGACCACACAGTGCTCCGATATGGCTCTCTCGTCGACAAACACTTAGGAATACGAAGGATTTTTGCAACAACCTACACTTAAGAGCAAGATGATGCGGCTGCAACGCTACTGAGATGACATGAAATGGCGGTTACGTCTCAGAGACGCATGGAAACCTGCGACGTCAGACTTTTTAATTTTGTAGAAAAACTCTTACTTACACGAGAATAAATTCTATGAATAAGAGAAAAACTTGAGGAAAAGCGCAACAGTTTGACAACCATAAAATTGTAGGAGGTTATCATTTTGCAAACTGGAAAGACTAAAATAAAAGGATTTTTAAGGTCGTCGCTGATTTTCATCTCGATTTCAATCAGCCATAAGCTTTCCGTTGCGTGTGAAATCCCAAGCTCCGTCAAAGAATGAGACCTTCTGCTTATAAATCTTTATCGATCTTCACTATTAACTAAAAGTCTTATGAAAAATTTTACAAAAGAGTTTTGTACTAATGCAACTGCAAGTCATATTTTTCCCTTTTCTTCGCCTTTATGTCTTTCGTCGGCCACGATAGGGCGGGAAACCGTTAGGAGGAAAGAAACTAAGGATTAAAAAAATTTTAAAAAATTAATGAAAATATAAAAAATAAATATAAATAAATAAAATATATATACAATATAATATATATGAATATATATAATATAATATATAGTTACATATACCATATTATATTGCATGTAATATAATATAAATAAATACAAAAAATATAAAATTGATTAACTGGGTTCTATGCCGATTTGCGCTCCCCAGATCAACCCCGCTGACGGGTGATTGCTGTGGCAAAAAGATCGATAGAAATAGCTGAGAGACGTGCGAAACAAAGGACCCGCATGGTGTGGTGGTGAACGCGTTACTCCCCGGAAAGGATAATAGCGCGTTCGTTCCCCACCATAGACACCTGCGGTCCAGAGTTTTGCAAATATCTCAGCAACGTTGTGGTTGTATAAAATTGATAAATTAAAAATCAAATAATAAAAAACAATGTGGAAAACATTCTTTAGTTCGTAAAATATTGTAATATGGTGTTTTAAAGAAACGTAATGAATGAAAGATTTCATTTCGGCTTCGCTAAAGGAGTGCATGGGCACAGACGAATTTGGAAAAGGGAGAAGATTAAGGCTAAATAAATACTTAATCAAGTGTGTGGGATACCCTGCAATTGACCCATTTTCGATGTTGCCCTCACGCGACTTGGGTAAGCTAGTCCTTCCATCCTTATAGGGCCGGAAAATTATTACTATACCAGCCCGGAATAGTGGAAAACACTGACTTGGTACATCAATGTACCTACACAAGTCACTGTGCAGGCCAAATATGCAAATATTCATCACTTTTATGCCCAATGGAGTTGAATGCATGCCGAATCCCTATGAAGTAGCACGATGCCCGACACTCCATCATTTAGATACCAATACAAAGATTGTAGGTTGTGCCGTGCGTGGTGTCGAACTGTGGTGTATGGCTCGGGCTCAATCGCTAGTGAGGTTACACAGGCTATGAATCAGTGGAACATTTCGATATGGTGTTTAAGGATGTCGCGGTTGATAAAGGCAACAGATAAGAGGCCACAGATGATATTTAGATAAAGGTTTGCTGGTGACATCAATGTCCAAATAAATGCCACCAAAAAAATACGTGGTAGTTTGAAACCGACGGTCGTTTAATGACAGTGATAAACATGTCATAAATCTGTTTCTTGATGTTTTATAATCATTACACTCAAAATTACTTACACTTACTTTACTTATTACTTATTATTACTTACTCATAATCATTACTTACACTGTTCAAAATAAACACAAAAATTATGCCGCTTTCACGAACCATTTGTTTGGGGTTTCTTACACAGTGACGAAAGTTCCTCCCATATTTTTACTTCCAGCTTGGCTCCCGTACATTTATCTACTTTATAGCCGAGGCAACACAACAGCAATGATGCTGAGATATTTGCAAAACCCTAAACCACCAGTGTATACGGTGGTTATCGAAAATGTTATCCTTTCTGGAGTTAACGTGTTCACTATCGCACCATGCCAGTTCTTTGTTTCGTCTTTCTCTTGGCCGTGTTATTGACCTATAGGTATACAGAGATTTCGTCAACGGGACGAGTGATTGCTAATAGCATCTATGGTCAATAACACAGCTGAGAGAAAGGCGAAACGAAGGACTCTCATGGCGTGATGATGAACGCTTTAACCCCGGAAAGGAAAATAACGTGTTTAGTCTCCACCACACAGACACCAACGGTCCGGAATATCTCAGCATCGTTATGATTATATTTCACACAATACCATGCCATTAAAAATAGTAGGCAATAGATAAAAATCGACGACATAAGACAATACATTTAAGGCAAAAACGAACAGCGCATTTCGACTAGAAAGGTTCTGTTGTTATGGTGAAGTGCAAACCATCAATAGGATAAGAATAAGGGAATAAAACATAGGAAGGAAAGCCTGTGGTTCGAAATTTCCAACTATATCACGGTTAGTAATGAAATTTAACACACGTTCCACTTCTAATTATTTTCATTTGCAGTAGCGAAAGATCTAGAGAGGCAAGCTGCAGAGGAGTTTCTTCGAACTGGAATCAACATTACTGAGCTACGGTAGAATAACCCTTCAAATTGTGCTGTCACCAGTAATTCGACAACGGTACCATTTCTGCAATTTATTCTCCTCTGGTCTCTACTGACTGGTCTGGAATTCTTTTACCCGACATGATCTCCAACCAACCCTGGGCCCAATCTCCATATTTTTTCGTGTTATTTTTTGCTCAATCACATATAGTATGCAGTACATTCTACTCTTGTAAATAAATGGCCCATTACTTCATCACGTTCCTCCTAGGTACTATGGAACACTACGGGATTTTATGCTGAAAGAGGTTTCCCCATGATACCTACGCCCCGTAGAATACTGGGTGTTACTGTCTTCAGAACATTAGTGATCACCAAAGGCCTCTAGCAAGCAATTAGATTACCACATATATATAGCTTTACTGAATAAACTGCTTTCCAAAAACACAGTAGTTACGTTGTCTTTCATGAGATTAATTCTATCGATACAAAATATAGAGAATTTCCCTATCAAAAAGAGAAATCTCTACCTACCTAACAAGGTTATTTCATAAATCGATAGAGAACAATTTTCGTAACTGCGTGTAACCTATTGTATAGTAAAATATTAATCACAACGTCCGCGTCCGTATCCTACATTCACATTCCATTTTAACTATAGGACACATCGCCAGGCATGCTACCGGGCAGGACTCTACTTGAAGACTGGACCTTTCGATCCGTGCCTCGACCCTGCGACTCACGCCATTCGGTTGGCCCCCTAGCAGAGCCATTTGCCTAGAGACAATCCCGACCAACTCTACTATCCTGTTATTCTACTACTCTATATTCTAATTGGCCAGCCAATACGCTGTGGTGGTTCAGTGGTAAAATGTTCACCCGCCACGCGAGCGACCCAAGTTCGATTCCCGACCAATGCACCAACGTATTGATTGGCGCAGTAAAATACAGAGCAGTAGAATAACAGAATAGTAGAGTAGTAGTTGGTCGGGTTTGTCTTGGGAGGCGAATGGCCCTGCTAAGGGGCGTGACTAGATCCAAGAATTTGAATTAAGTTAATTAATTGAATTGTTGTTATTATGAACCGAATTAATTAATTGGATTGAAAATTAGAATCCAAGAAATCAAGACTGAAGAATTAGCATTGGAGGACTGCACTTGCCATCCTTCACCAAACAGAGACCATTACGCTCTTTTGCCCAGAATGATCCTTTAGCAAAAGTCTTTTAGTTCTTCACTTTGGCCCATACACTGTACAGAATACAGTTGATTTTCATGGAGAGTCCACTTGTCGCGAATTCTCAAAACTCGACTTCGACATAGTTTTCATTGAACAGTGAAGGATTTGGTTAATGATGGGAATTCATAATGGTCAATACTTCTCTTCCACAAAAAATTCGTATGGGCAATAGTTACCATTTTCTTAGTTTGTGCGGAACCTCCTCATCGTCATTTTTCGATGTACTTACTTGGACACTTAGATGGCCCTTCTTCACTAGTTGTGCGGGCCCCAGAATAATTTTCGCTTCTTGGGAGTTTTGCTGGTGTAGCCATTGCGGTTCTCTGGAGTCCCGAGCTGAGCCAGGACAAAGTCTGCCCCAGGTCTTCACCACCACATGCAGTCGCCTGCCCTTGTGGCTCAGAGGGAGATTTGCCACCATAGGGCCAGTATTATACCAGGACGGTAGTGGATCCTGTTACTGGTTTATTCTTAGTTGGGCTTACTGATGGAAACGCCGAACACGTTCTCAGCTTGGGGAGGCCCTGTTGTGTGGAGTAATCCCCCAGCCGTACATCGCAGCCCGACGCACAGGACCACCTCCCAGCCACGATGAGGCGGTAAACCGTTGGAAAGGAACTTTGGGATACTGGATTATAACCCAGTGTCTCAAAGTTTTTCGATATTCCGGTTCAAAAATGGGTAGTTTTTGTTGTAACTCTTTGAGTTCTTACTTGGTCTGATCTGATTTGAGAATGACCTCGTCATCGATTGCAGGACGGCGTTGACAAATACTTTACACTCCTTTGCTATTTTGAACTTGAGGAATTAAAAGCGCCGGAACTCATTTTTCCTCATTCATTTGACAAAATAGAGGCTAAAACTTCTGACAGAACGAAAATCGTGATTGAAAATAGCACATTATAGCAGATAAATCGGATTATCGATTCCACTCAACTCCACGATGCACATGGTTTTTGTTTAACACTGCATCTCAGACCAAAACACATGATATCCTTCATGGTTGGGAGATTTGCACCATCTTCACAGCGTTCTGCATGGATTTGAAGGAGTTCTGAAGAGAAGACCACACATCCTTTAAGGTGATCATTGAACACTTAAACGCTAAGATTAGACCTAGAAAAACGTCTGAAAAACGTCACATTGTAACCCGCGAATCAGAATAGAAGTAGAGTGACTGATGGCCTGATTTTATCATGACTAACAAGAAAGTATGTAGCAACTCGCAGTTCCGCAAGCCCCAATCTCAGTGCTGGTCGCGTGATTCTCTTAATGGAGAGCACCATAACGAAATAGACCACATCATAGTATAAATAGAAAGGTTCGCCTCAGCGATGTCGCCCTTGTCCCAAAATTCTACACGATATCAGACCACCTCCACTTTCATGAGCAAGACAATTTCTTTCGGAAAGAATAGAAAGCCGCTAAGTTAAAAAAAAACAAAGTCCTGAATCCACCGTAGACTGCGATTTATTTAGATCATTAGTCGTTTCTTAGGAAGATGCCGTTATTGATACCACCGACGAGAAATACGACCGGCTTATTCAGCGTCCTCACTTCAGCGCTATGAAAGCTAAGAGAAGGAAAGTCACCAAGAGACGTCTGTGTCCAGAAACATCCGAGCTGATACGCCAACGTGGATTCGCACAAACGACAGACAATGAACAACTCACGTCCGAACTGGCGAAATGCGGCAGAAAGGGGATAAAAGATTTTAAAGCAAAAAGAGCCGTTTATGGTCGAAACTGCAAGGGCCGGAAAATGAACTCTCAAAGCCCACAGAGACTTCGCGAATTATAAGATAAAAACGGCTGCATTCCGACACCCAGCAGGAACAGTTACAGCGTCCAGAAAGGCATTGGGGAAAATCGTTAACGATTACTACTCGGATTTCTTCAGTAGCCACATCCTCTTGCATCTTATGAAATAAAAGAGGATGGATATGTCGTCAAACCGGTTCTCCCTTCCGAAATCTGACGTGTTATTTCGTCGATGAATAATCGAACAACACCAGGTCTGGATTAGATAAGATCTGAACAGCTGAAGAACCTTCCGCCAGTCCTCATAAACACATTGGCTCAATTCTTCACTCGTCAGTCAGAATGGATGGATTCATATTCAACGAAAAGCAAGCCCAAAGCGTTCCATTATTCACGAAATGTGACCTACACGATAGCGGCAACTATCTCCCAATCTGCTTACTATCTGTCGCTTACAAATTTTTCCATCGCGTCATCTTAAACAGGATAGACAGAACACTGGATGAAGGACAGCCATGTGAGCAAGAAGGGTTTCGAAAAGGATTCAGTACGAGGATCACATCCACACGATAGCAAGATTCACTGAATTAACGTGAGAGTACAAGAAGCCGTTCTATATCATTTTCATCGATTTAAAGAAAGCTTTTGACTTAACTGAAAGAGAATCAGTTATGGAAGCCCCAGAGAGTCAGAGTCCCCATTCAGTTAAATGGTAATTCTTTGTGAGCTGTATCAAAATTTCACAGCCGAAATATCATCATTCTACATCAATATTAACATTGACGCAAAAAGTAAGTTTAGAGAAGGAGATGCATTTTCAAAAAATCGTTTACTGCCACCCACCCTTCAGAACCTCAAGCAAACACTGAAGTGGGAATTGAAGTGGGATAGCATGGGAGTTGATATCGACAGTTGGAAATTACAGCACCTTCGTTTTGCAAGCGAGGTAGTTATAGTAGCACCAGGCTTTAGCCAGGCGGAACGAATGTTGGTTAACTTCGATAACGCCTGTGGAGAAATTGTTTCCCAACTAGTTCTTACAAAAACGATCTTCATGAAGAGCCCGATTCACGCTCAACGATAGTACTATCTCTGAATGCTCCGGCTATGTCGGTCTAGGTGGAAAATCAACACGATGAACGACTCCAAAGTCAAGAGTGAGCGGAGGCGAATAGCTTTGAGAGTTCGAGGATACAGCGAAAGGAACAAAGAGTGCGTAACTAAGTATCCATTTTTTCAATTCCATAATTCTTCCCGTTTTGATGCACGCGTATGAAACCTAGTCACTACGTAAGCAGCATGAAAGGTTACTCAGCATTACGGAAGCCGCAGTCGAAAGGACCATACTAGAAGAATTCCGTATCACGCAAGTGACAGAAAGGATACGAAGTTCCGACCTACGTCAACATCGTTATGTGTGCCAAATTTTCGGTAATAAGGTGGACCGAACAGGTAACACGTATGAACGAGAACCGATGGACAAGAGCCTTCGATACGATGGTCAGAGTAGAAATAGAAGGTTTAATGGAGCCTGCTTTAGCCACTTGATGATCAGTGGTATAGCTGGTTATGCACGTGATAGGCCGATTATGAATTCAATCGTCCCTACGATACTTATGGTGAATGGCACATCCTTAAGGGATAAATCAACGTCGAAGGGTTTCAATCGCTTGTGGAATCCACAATCCAAAGATCATTGGAAAAAATGTGAATTTCCCGGAATCTTTTTGAATAGTGCTCATTAATTCTTAAGAGGAAATAAATGAACAGTTAGGCTTCAAAATTATAAACTTAGTGTACAATTAGAAAAGAACAATGAATTCTTTGGTCACACCAGTTTCCATTCTTCTACTCAAAGAAAGATGAACAATAATGATGTGGAATAGGAACTGATTGGAAGAAAAAATTTAGTGAAATCCCCTAACATCCATAAAAGTCAAAAAGTCAACACAACAGACAGGAAGCGAAAACGCTGGGCTGAAGTAGAAATGAAGTGAGATCTTATACTGAACCCATGCAGGAACGATTATTATACGAAATGATATAAATGAGAAGCTAGAAGACGTGACAAGAAGGATATTTTAATATTAACGTCAACTGCAGCTCAACTTCAAGTTTCAAATTTCTTGTCAATATGAAAAAAAATAGCTCTTTAAATTTTGTCATGTGGTATCTGATGAAGAGGTCTATATAGACCTGCTACGGTGCCACTAGAGTGATTGGACGGAAAGTTCCATTATTGAATGCTGAACGGAGGCAACCTTATAGAAATGCGTGGTAAAACAATTATTTCGCATGAGACGATAACTGTCGTACCTCTCTGGAAGTATCGGGCTATGCACTTGTGTTCTGTGAGGAGAAGAAATCTTAGAAAACGCTGAAAGTCAACTGTATTCTTTAGTTCTTTATGAAAGTTAGCACGTGGCCAAACTAAGTATGAATGTAAGCAATGCGTTATATTTCAAGATCATCTCTATCACCTGTAGTCCCATTGATCGTTGAGTGAGTAACCACGTGGGTTCTCCTCGCTCTAGGGAGGCTTTGAGCATCATACCTTTCTTCTAGGGTTTTCGTGAAAAACTCTGAACATCGTGTCAGTGGTCTTTCTCCAGTGCATTTGACATCGCGAGGATCCCATTTACTAACGGCTGTTGTCCATCGGTTGTCATTCATACGCATTCGGGTTCGGCCCACCTTATCTTCGACTGCTTGGCGTACAGAACGGCATCTTTGATTTTTGATCGTTGTCGCAGGTCGGAGCTTCGGATCCCATCCCTTACTTGTGTGAAACGGGATACTACTAGCATCGTGCTTTCGATTGCGTGTTCAATAACGCTGAGTGGTCTTTCATCCTACTTATGTAGTGACCACTTTTCTGACGCATAGGATAACGCCCGAAGAATCGTAGAGTCGAAAAGGTGGGCACGGATTCGGGTGTTCTTTGGTCTCTTCATTACACCATCGATACTGTTGAAAGCTCTCCAAGCCACCTTTTCCTTCTGCTCAACTCTGGAGCTAAGTCGTTCATCATGTTGACTTCGCGACCTAGATAGACATAAACGGAGCATTCGGGACATTCGTTCCGTTGAGCGTGAATAGGGCATGCGAAACCAATCCGTTCTTCATGAACATCGTTTTTGTGAGATTTTGTCGAAGATCAATATTTCCACAAGCTTTGTCAAAGTCGGCAAATATTCGTTCCGCTTGGCTAATGTTTGGAGTTATAAGGACAATGTCATCAGCAAAGTGAAGATGGTGTAACTGCCGACCATCAATTTTCACTCCCATGTTGGCTTATACCAATATTCGTATGACGTTCTGGAGGGTGGCGGTGAATAATTTTGGCGAGATGGGATCGCCTTGCCTAACCCCTCTTTTGACATCAATGATAATATCGTTGTAGAATGGTGATACCTTGGTTGTGACATTTTTGTACGGCTCACGAAGAATCTTTATGTACTGAGTAGGGACTTCTTCACTACCAAGGGCTTCCAAGACTGCTTCTATTTCAACTGAATCAAAGGCCTTCTGTAAATCGACGAAAGTGAGACAGAGCGGTCTTTTGTACTCTCGCGATACTTCAGTGAGCCTTGTTATCGTGTGGATGTGGTCTACCGTGCTAAATCGTTTTCGAAACCCTGCTTGGTCACATGGCTGTCCTTGGTCAAGTGCTCTGCCAATCCTGTTTAGGATGACTCGAGTGAAAAGTTTGTAGACGACAGGCAGTAAGCAGATTGAGCGATAGTTGTCGACATCGTGTAGGTCACCTTTGTTGAACAATAACACGGTCTTGCTGGTCTTCCACTGAGTAGGGACCTTGCATTCAGACAGGTAACGTGTGAAAAGCCGAGACGGTGTGATTACGAGGACTGGCGGAAAGTTCTTCAGGTATTCTGGTCTTATTCTGTCCGAACCTGGTGCTGTTCGATTTTTCGCCGACGAAATGGCATATCGTGTTTCGGAAGGGAGAACCGTTGGCACAACATATCCATCCTCCTTTATTTCATATGGCGAAAGGTGGACGTAGCTATCGAAGAGATCCGAGTAGTATTCGTGAATGATTTTCTCCATTACCTTTCTGGACGCTGTAACTGTTCCGTCTCGTCGCCGGAGTGCAACCATTTTGGTCTTGTAATTGGCAAAGCTTCGGTGTGCTTTACGAATCCTTTTCCCAGCCTCTGCAGCTTCGGCCGTTACTACTGCTCTTCTCTCTCTAAGATCTTTTATCGCCTGTCTGCATTGTTTTGCAAGTTCGGACGTTAGTTCGCGGTTGGCTGCAGCTCGTACGATTTCACGCTGGCGTATCAGCTCAACCGTTTCTGGAGACAAACGCCTCCGGGTGACTTTCGAACTCTGAGCTTTCATAGCGCTAACGCTAAGATATTAAATGAGCCGATCGTATTCCTTGTCGATGTTATCGACAATGGCATCTTCCCAACAGCAGACTAATGAATTGAATAATTCCCAATTTATGGTAGTTTTGGGACCTCGGTTTTTGAATTTAGCGGCTTTTCTCCTTTCCGCGAGAAATAGAATCTTGCACGAAGGAGACGGTGGTCTGATCCCATGTAGAATTTTGAAACAACAGCGACATCGGTTAGACAAAACCTTCCATTTACTACAATGTGGTCTATTTCGTTATGGTGCTCTTCATGGGACACTATCACGTCCAGCGTTTAGGGTGGTGCGTCTGGAATTGCGAGTTAAAAGAAATAGTTTTGGTCGTCATGATAAACTCGGACAGCTGCTCACCCGGCTCCTTCCAATCTAATTGTGGGTCCCAATGTGACGTCCTCAGACGCTTTTCTGAGTCAAATCGTAGCGTTAAAATCTCCAATAGTGACCTTGAAGAATGCATGGTCTTCCTTGTTGAGGTTCTCGAAGTTCATATAGAACGCATAGACTTCGTCCCTGTCATTTCTTGATGTCGCTGCGTAAACAACGAAGATTGTCGAATTTAAAGATTGATTCATTCTTCTTTGACCGCAAACGTTCGATTCGGATTGCTAGTTTGATCGAATGAATAGAATTTTGGGGTCGAATTCGTGCTTATGAGTAAGCCGACGCCACCGACTCCTCTACCGTCGCATGTTCCGAGGAACAGTTCTTCTCCGGTGTCATAGGCAGCGTTGAATGGATGGCGTCTTTTTGTCTCAGCCAATCCGAAAACGTCGTACTCCACCCATCGTGTCTGCAAGATCAAATCTTCGATCGAAGACTCAGATCCTATTGTGCGTGCAGCGTAGGTAGAGATAGTCACCTTAGTCCTTTGCGATTTAGACAGTCTAGAATGACCCTGAAATTTTAGCAGCGTTTCCATACTTGTCCTACCCAACGCTGCCAAATGGAAGGCTCTTTTCTGGATCAGGGAAATGAGATCTGCTTATTTTACCATGTTTAGCTTTTTGTTACCCACATATAGCTTGCTAGGCTCTGAACGTGGGAGCTGGGTATACTCACGGGTAGCTTGCCAGTCTCTCCTAAAGTAGATAGGGAATTTAGGTGTTGGAAGCGATTCTTCACCGCTTCACATATACTTCCCTATTACTATTATTATCATGCTTTCTGGCCTAATTGACTCGCAGAATACAACCCGCATAAGCGGAGACGCTGTGCAATCACACACAGCCAGGTTTTCGACTCCACTCTGGATCAGCAAGGTTTCTCAACCCGTGTATGATCGGTGAATTAGACTAGATTAGTCGTCGAAAAGGTCTCGATTCACAGATGTCCATCGATTGCCTGTAGTGAAGACCGGTGGATGTTCCAGTAGACGTATTCCAGGATTCGAGGGAGGATCAGTTCTATCAGAATTGAGGAAATCGTGAGGCGGACAAAATCCTGAGATAATCAGAACACCTTCATCGGTAATAGGAGCATGGGAACGAATCGGATGAAAAAGTGCTGGGATGCCCACATTATTAAAAGATGGATCGTATGACCAAATAAGTAACAATTTGGTTATAATTCTTCACAAGAGAAGGCTATAATGAAGATATAGGAGCGAAGATCAAGGGCGTAACTCCATCATCTCTACATTCTCGATGACAAAGCGTTATTTCAACTGAGTAATTGGCCAAGCAAAACAGCTATTATATTTATTTATACTCCGAATGCGTGCCCAAAATACCATCGAAAACGTCAGTGAGGATGTTTATCGTTAAAAGAAAGAAATCACCATTAATTCGAACCAGAATGAAGGACATGAACAACTGAGTGGTGAACTTACCTGGGCGCGCGAAACGTAAAGAATAATAATAAAAACATGAGAAACAAAAACATGAAAACATTTATACACATCTAGCTGGCTAGACAATTTTTTTCTCTTTTTTGCCCTTTTCCTGCCTTTACAGATTTTTGAAAGTCACGGATCACGCAGGCACAATGAAACGCTCTATCAAAGTGCACTGATGAGCTCTGCTAAATCTTCTCCAACAGTCCCTCTCTTCTTTGGTGGTGCAGACCATGACTGCTAGAACTCTCAAAAATACGTAAAACAGTACGCATGTTCTTCCCTCAAATGAGTAAGCTTGTAAAGTCACCAAGCACCATGCACCAGCTTCTACACAGCAAAACATTTTGAACAGTAACAACAACAACCACAACGAAGCAACAACTGACAACCAATAGCTGCTTGTGAAAATTGCGATAATATCTAAGACTAGTTCTTAAAAATCCATTAGAAGAATAAGAGTTAAAGATTCACGATGTTTTCCAAGACGCGAGGAATTTCGAAGCTCATCAACGCTTCAGGAGTTTGTTTAATCGAATTATTCAGATAGCCACAGTCGGGAGGATTCCCCCTTCTGTAACAGTTGCAATCTGAAAAGTTATGATCAAGGTTGAAGAACGATATCTGCCAAATAAAAATGACACATATGCGTAAATCTAGTTGTGTGAGTAGTACCTTTAAAGCTTAATAGCTAGGACATGACTCAATCAACCATATTCGGGGCAGAATTCTCCAACCGTTCCAGAGGTTTGCTGGCAGTTTAAACCCTTTTGGCTTTCACAATCTTAACCTTTTTTATTTACTGCCTACCATAATTTTCAACGGCAGGGTTTTATGTGAAATACAACTAAGATAATGCTGAGATATTGGCAAAACTCCGGACCGCAGGTGTCCGCGATGGGAAACGAACGCGCTATTGTCCTTTCCGTGGAGTAACGCATTCACTACCACACCATGCGGGTCCTTCGTTCCGCCTGTCTCTCAGCTAGTTCTATTGATCGGCGCTATCAGCAATCACCCGTCAACGGGACTGATCTAGGGAGCCCAAATGGGCAACAAAGCCATTCAGCTCAATTTTTTCGCCTTCGCGCCATGAATTTTTCATGAACTGGGTCTTTGCGATCTCAAATCCTTATTGATAACGTATCATTTCTCAAATTCAAGTCATTTCTTAACTTCTCCTCTCAACGCTGAATTTAAAGAAAAAACACTTAATCGAAGTAATGTGTTCAGGCTTTTTTCAAGCTATTTATTTTATTTTATATGAGCCTTCTTCACGTTTACTGTGCCGATACCAGCACTTCTCACATTCGATTCGTTTCCTCGCATCGATCGTCCACAAAGATTTTCCAACTTTTACGTGTGGCTTCAGTTGATGCTTGAGGATTTTTGTTTCATCTTGAATGCCGTAGTATGCTGTTCGAGCAATTCTCCCTGGAGTCCGAGATAGTCGGGCTGGAGCGTTCACAATAGGATTGGAGAGAGTGGTTTCCTTCCCAGACAAATGCAGTACCAATTTCCCGACGCTTGAAGGATGAGAGGCTTGGTTGGCCCTGAGCGGAATCGAACTAGCACCATGCTCGTTACGACGGGCATCAGTACCACTGTGCTATCCCACCGCTTTTTTCACGATATGCGACAGACTAGATAATAGACTAGTGTTATTGCCTAGTGATACTATGAGACCTTGAGCTGCATTTGTGGCAACTGCATGTCGTTTCATTGTAGAAAATTGCACTTTTCGGGTAGTTGTATTAATTCTGAAAATTTTATAGAAACACACACAAATACATTTGTGTATATGAATAGATTTCACATAATGTTCAGATCCAACAACTGCATTCAGTTCGTTATTTTCATCGGTCATTCATGAAGATTTTCGGATTTTCGTGTGAACTCGGTCACTAGTTAACGATTTTTGATCTCCACGAATGTCGTTGAATGCTGTTCCAGTCGATTCTAACTGGAATCTCGGGCATTCCCAGTCTCCACTACATGCAATGGTTTGGAGAGAGCTTGTGCCACAGAGGAATGGCAATTTGCTAACCCAGAAGAATTGGATGCTTGCATGGCTCGGGAAGTGTCTAATAAATAGCCATGCGAATATTATTACTCGTCATCTCTAATTACTGCACTTCCCACGTCCTAGTATACATATGGAAAGACATTCCAAATGATTATTTATATGTGGATTTACTGAAGATTGTAACTCATTATGAGCAGAATAACGAGGTTACTACTCGGATATTACCAATTGCAACAATTCTTTTCTTTTTAAATATTCAAAACACAACCGAGGGGGCGGATAGCACAGTGGTAGCGATGTCCGTCATCACGAGCATGGTGCTAGTTCGATTCCGCTCCGGACTAACCAAGCCTCTCATCCTTCCGGGGTCGGGAAATTGGTACCCGCCTTGTCTGAAAAAGTCATTTATCATCAAAATCATCAAAATCAAAAACCTACAATCCAGCTGGGGACGTTTCAGCCCGGCTATCTCACGACTCTAGGGAGAATTGCTCGACCAGTATTCTACAACATTCAAGATGAAGTGGAAATCCTCAAGCAGCATCGGAAACCACACGTAAAAGTTGAAAGATCTTCGTAGACAATGGATGCGAGGAAACGAATCGAATGTGAGAAATGCTGGGATCCGCACAGCAGACATGAAGACGGATCAAATAAAAGAAAAGCATAACCGAGTCGCGATTTGATCCGTGCCATTCTGGACTAATGAGATACCCCCATATGCATTTGGTTTTGGACCTGCACTAATCACGCTTACACTCCCTTTCTAACACTCTGACTTAATTTGATCGTTGCCGTTCCAATTATTCACTGCTACACAACAAATTTCATTATACCATGTAGTTAACGTAACAACACTGGACGAATAAAATGAAGTGGTAATGCATGCGTCCCCTCTACGCGATTCATGCAAGGGATATTCCGTCTGCATATTAATAAAGTGAAAAACAACTACCAAGCTCGAAGACATAGAAAATGGTAGGATTCGCGACTCCAAATGTTTGCCACGTAATAATTACCGGTACCGCCTATAATGAGGACGGGTAGCGCAATGGTGGGAATGCCGTTCATCACAAATCTGGTGCTGGTTCGAACTCGCACTTGGGCTTATTAAACCTCTCATCCTTCCGGTGTTGGGGAATTGGTAGTAGACCAGCCTACTTGTCTGGGCTTAATTTAGCCCTTCAAATTCACACCGGAGCACTCTAGCACACCTATCGAAGAACTCGAGAGAGAATGGACGCGACCAGCACTCAGCGATAATCGTAAAGAAAACAACAATCCTCCAGCAACTACCGAACACATACGTGAAAAGTCCAAAGCCCTTGGTGTGTGACGAATGCGAGGAAACTAATTCAGTTCAAGAAGTGGTGGGATTCGCACATTATGTCGCGTCATGTAATAATAATAGTAGAAAAAAACCACCCGTAGTCTTCTTAATCACCGACTACCTCCAGCTGGCACAAGAAAATTCTGTTTGTTACCATCAAGCACCAGAACTGCTCTATGGATTTCGCCCATTATAAGGATACGTGGAGCATCACAATTTTGATATGATTCCCTCCTCACTCTTTCAAGAGGCGTCACAGGAAGGTCGTCAGAATTTATCACATTATACGCTTATTCTTACATGAACTTCCAGATGGAAATACCGATCTTCTCAGCTTAGGACTCTTGTAGATATTGGGGTTGCTATAGTAAATCGCAGTTTAACAACCAGGAAAATGAAAGCCACAATGAAGGTGACAAACTAGTATCACTTGTAACCTCGTTAATCGTCAGGTGATTCGAGTGGATACCAATAGACCACATGCTCGTTTTTTTTTGAAAGTCGGAGGTATCCAACAGTTTTTTCTCTCTCGAAGAATATGAAGAGTACATAGTTCAGGTTACGTTTTTTCCTTTAGTTTTTAGTAAAAGGTGGCTAGTGGTGGCTTGTTAAGTCCTCGCAAAATAGATATGAGACTTTGTTGGATATGGCTCAGTGCTACTTCCCATGTTTTTGTCTACTAATTTGATCGAAGAGGTCGTGGCGACCGTGTGGTAGTGACAGTGATCATCGCGAACACGGTGCCGCTTCGACCTCTCATCGGGCTCATCAACCCTCTCACCCTCCGACATCGAGAAATTGGGACGTGACTCCTGTGGAAATAGTTGACTCTCCGCAATCCAAATGGGAGCGCTTTAGCGCGTATATCCCACAGCTTCAGGAAGAGTCGATTCGACCAGCGTTCAACTACATTCGCAAAGAGGACGACAATGCTCGAGGAGCAGCAGAACTGACGCGTAAAAAGTTCGAAAACCTTGGTGTGTAATGGAGAGTCCGCGGAGTAGAAGTGAAGACGGGTCGTGTGAAAAAGAAATAAATTTCATTGAAGGTTTTTGGGCGACGCGACCTCCGCCCACATCCTCAACACACGCATACGGGAATTCAAAGATTTCATCTCTACAAGCCGACTTTTATCTATCCTCGGCACAAACAATCAATGGTCTAGTGGATTACCAAGCTGGCACGAAGTTGACATGAAAAAATATCTATTCGGCTAACGATTCGAAGTCGATGGTCCACACCTGGTTGTCTCGATGTGGTTGTTCCTTGTCGCATCGAGTTCAACTCAATGACGCGGAGCACCGATCGAATGAAGAACGACACTCGAGAGTGCTCTCATACGAAGGACAGATATGTTGTTCTGACCTAATTTTGACACATGCCACGCTATTTCCTCATACATACTAATGCTGTTAAATTCTTTTGTCGCTTTTCTCTTATTGTCCTCTCCTAATATATTTCCATATACGCTGCTAAATTTAAGCTAGTAACCAACATTTCTGGCACAGTAAATAATTTTCTATAAGATTCCCTCATTCTGAAGGGATCAACCCTACTTAATTACCGTTCTCTCCCACCAGTGCATCAGCAAACCTGTCCATCACCCTTCCAATGATGGCTGCTAATGTTAACCCTTATTCATAACGTTGTTTATGCACATGGAGTAACCTAGATATGTCGTTAGTTTGTAAACTATATAAAGGTTTAACTGCCCATGTTTTTAATCATGCTGTTAATTAACCAGTAGTTCAACGTTCAATCAACAAAACCGGACTTATTCACTGATTTCATCACTACACAATGTGTAAATGGACAAACTTTACTTTAACAATCTTCGTCGTTTACGCGCCGACATCAAACTTTGACGAAGAAGAAGTCGAAGCGTTCTATACGGAGTTGGAGAAGTTCTACAGAGAAGACCATACATTCTTCGAGATCATCGTTGGAGGCTTCAACGCCAAGATTAGACTAAGAGGAACGTCTTAAGAACGTCACATTGGGACCCATGGATTAGAATGGAACGAAAAGCGTGAGCGGCTGTCTTGAGTTTATCATGGCTACCAAGACAATCCATAGTAACTCGCAATTCCAGAAGCCCCACTCTCAGCGCTGGACGTGGGAGTCTCCCAATGGAGAGTACCATAACGAAATAGACTACATTGTGGTAAATAGAAGGTTTTGTCTAACCGATGTCGCTGTTATTTCAAAATTCTACATGGGATCAGACCACCGTCTCCTTCGTGCAAGATTCTATTTCTCGCGGAAAGGAGAAAAGCCGCTAAATTCAAAAACCGAGGTCCCAAAACTACCATAAATTGGGAATTATTCAATTCATTAGTCTGCTGTTGGGAAGATGCCATTGTCGATAACATCGACAAGGAATACGATCGGCTCATTCAACATCTTAGCGTTAGCGCTATGAAAGCTCAGAGTTCGAAAGTCACCCGGAGGCGTTTGTCTCCAGAAACACTTGAGCTGATACGCCAGCGTGAAACCGCACGAGCTGCAGCCAACCGCGAACTAACATCCGAACTTGCAAAACAATGCAGACAGGCGATAAAAGATCTTAGAGAGAGAAGAGCAGTAGTAACGGCCGAAGCTGCAGAGGCTGGGAAAAGGATTCGTAAAGCACACCGAAGCTTTGCCAATTACAAGACCAAAATGGTTGCACTCCGGCGCCCAGACGGAACAGTTACAGCGTCCAGAAAGGCAATGGAGAAAATCATTCACGAATACTACTCGGATCTCTTCGATAGCCACGTCCACCTTCCGCCATATGAAATAAAGGAGGATGGATATGTTGTACCACCGGTTCTTCCTTCCGAAATCCGACACGCCATTTCGTCGGTGAAAGGTCGTACAACACCAAGTCTGCACAGGGTACGATCAGAACACCTGAAGAACCTTCACCCAGTCCTCGTAAGCACACTGGCTCGGCTCTTCAGACGTTACCTGTCTGAATGCAAGGTCCCTACCCAGTGGTAGACGAGCAAAACCGTGTCATTGTTCAAGAAGGGTGACCTACACAATATCGACAACTATCGCCCAATCTGCTTACTGTCTGTCGTCTACAAACTTTTCACTCGAGTCATCCTAAACAGGATTGGCAGAACACTGGACGAAGGACAGCCATGTGAGCAAGCATGGTTTCGAAGAGGATTTACTACGATGAACCACATCCACACGATAACACGGCTCATTGAAGTATCGCGAGAGCACAAAAGACCGCTCTGTCTCACTTTCGTCGATTTACAGAAGGCCTTTGATTCAGTTGAGATAGAAGCAGTCTTGGAAGCTCTTGGTAGTGAAGGAGTCCCTACTCAGTACATAAAGATTCTTCGTGAGCCGTACAAAAATGTCACAACCAAGGTATCACCATTCTACAACGATATTATCATTGATGTCAAAAGAGGGGTTAGGCAAGGCGATCCCATCTTGCCAAAGTTATTCACCGCGCCACCCCTCCAGAATGTCATGCTAACATTTGAATGAGATAAAAATGGAGTGAAAATCGATGATCAGCAATAACATTATCTTCGTTTTACCGATCACATACGTTCTTATAACACCAATATTAGCCAACCGGAACGAATGCTTGCCAACTTTGTTAAAGCCTGTGGAAGGATTCGTCTTCGACTAAATCTCACGAAAACGATGTTCATGCGGAATGTCTTGGTTACCCATCCACCGTTCACGCTCAATGGAACGAATATCTCCGAATGCTCCAGTTATGTCTCTCTAGATGCGAAAATCAACATGAGGAACGACTTAGCTCCAGCGTTGAGCAGACGGAAACGAGCGGTTTGTGGAGCATTCAGGGTCACCCGAGATGTAGTGAAGAGAAGAAAGAACACAAGACTTGGCGCCCGCCTTTTACATTCCACGATGCTTCCTGCCTTTGGTAGCTGCGTGAGCAGGATGAAAGATCACTCAGCCTTATTGAATGCGTAGTCGAAAGGGCGATGCTATGAGTATTACGTTTCACGCAAGTGAAGGTAGGGTTCCGAAGCCCCGACCTTCGTCAACGATCAAAAATCGAGTATGCCGTTCTAGATGCTAAGCGGTCGAAGATAAGGTGAGCCGAACATGTTTTGCGTATGAACGACAACCGATGGACAAGAGCCGTTGGTGGCTGGATTTCTCGCGATGTCAAACGCACTGCAGGAAGACCACCGACCCGATGGTCAGAGTTCTTCACAAAGAGCCTTGAAGAAAGATATGATGCTCGACGAGTCCCTAGAGCGAGCAGAACCCACTGGGCTACTCTTGCACGCGACAGGGAAAAATAGAAGAGTTACTGACGCCCGTTCGAGTCACTCGACGATCAACGGGACTACAGATGATACAGGTGATCGGGCTGCGATGTACAACAGCTGGGGGATTCATCCCCCAGCAGGGCCTCCTTAGCTGAGGAGTTCGGCGTTTTCATCAAGAAGCTCATCTAAAAGCAAATCAATACCAGGATCGACCATCGTCCTGGTATGAAACTGGTCGCATGGTAGCAAATTTCCCTCTGATCCACAATGGCGGCGATTGCCTGTGTTGGTGACGATCTGAGGCAGACTTGGGCTAGGCCGACCTCAGGACTCCAAGTAACCGCAATGGCTAAACCAGCAAAACTCCGAAAAAACGGAATTATGCTGGGGACCACACATCCAGTGAAGATGGGCCATTCAAGTATCCAAGTAAGCTAGAGAGACTGACGGAGCAAGAGTGGCGGAAACCAAGGACCGCAATTAACACGTTAGCCTATTTCTCTGCGCTAGATAGCGCATGCATGAAGGCGATGTGAGATATCCAGCCCTATGCAAGTTATTTCGATAGCGTGGATCTAGCCTGTTTTCATGGCACGAAAGTGAAAAAAATGGTTCAACCCACGACGAGTGACTTCCGCATTTCGTGGTTTGCCCACCCAATTACGAGCAATTTTTCCTCAGCCCCTCCTCGGACTTTCTGGTTTTTTTTTTGACAACAAAATATAATTTTCTAATAACTGGAGAAATCTGCAATAATTGGAGTGCTTCAGGGGTTGTCATCACGACAGAATTGAAGAAGGGATTTTGCTCTGCCGTTCTATGTGTATGAACGATTTGTGTGCTTCCATTCACTTCGTGTCACCAGGGTCCATCATCCGAATGCATTTCTTTCAGCATTTCCAAGTAGTCTGAACATTATGCTGAGTCCATTTCTGTGATTTCCATGCCCACACATTCCATACGATGACCACAGCGATTACAATGGAAGTACAGTTCACTACTACCCAAATAATCGGTCAACGAACTTCTTCGAAGGATTTTTCCAAATCAATAAGTGTAGAGAATGGTTTTTCTGACCACGCTCCTAACATTTTGGTCCGCTTTCGATTAGCAATCGAATGAGTATACATAGTGCAGTAAAAGTTGAACCCACGAAACCTACAACACCCCGTACACTACACTGTCCACATGGGGAAGTGGGGGTGGCTCAATCAGCTCACCACCATAAACGGAGTTACAAAGACAAGGTTAGGTCAATAAAGAATGCGTAACGAAGGTGTGATGCTCAGAGCGCTGCACAGTGACGGGACCTTATCAGTCAGGTGTTGGCGTTGGTCGCCTTATTAGGGTTACAAACTAAGTTATTTTAAAGCACCGGACGTTGGCTCTATGCACAGCAGAAACTACTGTTACAAGAACATTGCTTAACTAGGAAACTTCACGAAATGTAAGAATACCAGTGCTAATCGACACTTGCCCAAGCTAATTTGTTGCTCCAATGCAACGGCGGCGCGGCAAGAACCTTCGAAACCCTGAAATTCAGGAAATACCGTGTCCATCGAAATCGACTTTCCTGCGGTCCTAAATGTGGCGGTATTGCGCTGGTCGTCGTCTAACAGTATTGCTGTGAAGTTTTGAATCCTTATGGCTTGCTTTGCTCGTATATTTTCATCGTATGTAAAGATTTTCTGTGCACATTTCTGGCCTAATTTTTTGTAGGAGTGATAGGAGCGAGATGGTCTTCGTAAAAACCCTTACGGGTCGCACAGTAGTACTTGATGTCCTGCCAGAAGACAATGTTCTAAGTGTTAAGAGGAAAATTGAATCTCGTGAAGGAGTCCCTGTGGAAGACCAGAGACTTATTCTTGCTGGTGAGTTGTTCAGCAGCTCTTCCGCTATGCTACTTCATATTTCATCTGCTGACTTGTCAACATCGTAAGCAGTTTTCGCTGACTCCCGAGAGAATTCGAAATGATTCTTGAGGACGGACCCAGCTCCCAACAAGTTCTTGACTTGCTAATGTTGTAGGTCGTCAGCTCTCTGACGATGAAGAAGTGGATGATTCCTGTACGCTTCACTTATCTTTGAGGTGCGCCTTCTTCTTTTTGTTCAGCATACCAGCGATGACGACAATTTCTCGCCGGTGTCCAGGCCTCTGAGAGTACCTTGATTGATGTCTTAGCAGTCTGAGCTGGAAACGTAACGTTCCTGGCTTCGAAACGTTGCTGGGCGTAATTTCGTACATCACTGTTTTATTTTAGGCTCCTTGGAGGTGCTAAGAAGAGAAAGAAGAAGGTTTATACTACTCCAAAGAAGATTAAGCACAAGAGAAAGAAGATTAAGCTAGCTGTGCTGAAATATTATGAGGTTAGTAGAGATATTCGAATTCATTTATGATGACAAGTGGTTTGGCGTGTCCTTATGATTCTTTATCAATAGAGGCTGTGTTGGTTCTGTTGAATTTATGGCAGGTCGGCCGAAATAGAAGTATAAATAGTGCCTGGTATAGCCTTCTTTAGTTACAACCATTCATGGTTGCAGAGCAAGAGTAAGACCGAATAGCCACATATTTTAACGGCCTCAAACACATTCATTTTATAATCTCCCTATTAATTGGAGTGAAACTTTGGGATTTGCTGATCTCTCCTGAAATTATTTTTTTTTGTCGCGGTAACATGCTGGATTCACGGAGTTTGTTGTCACTTTTCCCTTCTCTTTTCAATTCGAGCAGATACAATTGAATCAGCAGGATTTTATCCTCAAGAACTCCGTGATGATATGGTTGTCGTATTGTGCACTGCTGCTATGAGTGGCTGTTCTTACGCAGTCGGGATTTTTTAAGTTTTATTTCGTTAATACCTAACTGACTAGAACTCGGCGCATTGCCTTGTTGTTGATCACTCGGTTGACTAGTCGCAATAACCGCTCCCGCTTTGGTAAGGTCAGTCTCAGAGAACAGTAGTTCTGACTATCCATAAGGTCAAGGATGCCTGCGGCAAAAATCTAAGAACACCGTGTCACAGTTGTCGCGGGTGACATGGAAAACCGCGTTAAACCAACACTAATCATGCCAGTTAAAGAGAGATCGTGGAGGTACAGCAAGAATGCATATGTCCACAGCCACCTCTATGGATAACATCTGAAGGACAACGACATATGAAAGTGCTAAACCTAGCATTACGTGAGGATATGGCTCGTTTAAGTTTCTAGTGTATCAACCGCCAACTAAGGACTAGTGGATTTCTTGCAGTAGATTGGATTTCGTTTTATAGATTTCTATAACCTTTTGGTGTAGGCTGTGCAAGGGTAATTACAGTTACAACAATGTTATAATTGTAATGATGAAGTAATAACCAAGTAGTACTCTTGCAATATTCCGTAACCATGTGTGATGCTGAGTATCATTAGAATACAAAAAAGGCTTGTTTAGTTTTTTTTTCTTACGCTTTATATAACCCTGCATCATATATACTGTGAGGTGCCCAGCGTTTCATGCATTTCGCTCTACAGCATTCATCGTCCACAATGGTCTTCGAACATTCCTCATGTTGTTTCATCTGCTACTTGAATATTGCATCTTCTTTATGAATGTCGTAGAATACCGATGGATTCGATTGTTTTTATAATCTCGGAAATAGCCGGGCTAAGGCGTTTCCACGTGGATTGGTGGAGAACATTAGAGGGGGAAGGGGCTGGGTGGTTTCGAACCAACATCGCTTGCTTAATTAGCCATTCTTTAGTAATCAAGAGCGTTTTTAGCCGTATTCCATGAACAGCTTGGAAGATCTCGTTGAATAAAGAATTGAGTAGAAATGCGTGGTGTTACTTTGTGTTTGTGTAAACTTGCCACTACCTTTAGGGTACTGCATACGATGTCATGTTACATGCTTTGTATTGGTGAATAGAAGCACTTTAACAGGCTTTGTTTCAGGTCGATGATAATGGGAAGATCCGGCGCCTTCGCATGGAGTGTCAGTCGCCATCATGTGGCGGAGGTGTCTTCATGGCCGCCCATGAAAACAGATATTATTGCGGCCGTTGTCACGATACTCTTGTTGTTGAAGAACCCGTTGCCTCAACAAAAACTAAGGGCAAAGGGAAGAAATAATTTCTTACTATTGATAAATAATGTTGCAACGTCTGTTACATTTGTTATTATGACTGCTCATTTTTTGGACAGAATGTTATCTGATGCTGTAAGAATTTCAACGTCTTTGATAGCCTCTGTGTATTGAAAAAGTACGGCAAATATAAAGTGTATGTAATAAATGAAAGTGAAGTCTTTGGTTGAGAGGGATGAAGGGTTTACTTTTCTTCTAATTATCTTGTGATGATTGCCGTTGTATGGAGTATTGCTGAACAATAGGAAATTGTTCTTAAGAAAGGCCTCGAATGTTCTTAGGGGTGACTATGTGGCTCTGTAGTTGCAAATACAGTCTTCTAAACAGCTAGAGGTGGTTGCAGAAAATTTGGAGGGGTTTGATTTACCCTTGATGTGTCTGTACTAGTGTAGGGAAGCTTAGCCTAGCTTCATCGGTTAAGCATTTCCTTCGTTAAATGAAGAGCGATGTGTGGGTCCTACCTGCAGAATGTTGCTGGGTTTCGTCAGTGGGTAGCTCGCGAGTTTGTGGATATGAGGTAGTCACAATGGTGCTAAGATATTTGCGGAACTCCGGACCGCAGGTGTATGCGATAGGGAGCGAATGCGCTATTGCCCTTTTTGGGGAGTAACGCCTTCACCCGTTCACCGCCTCAAGTGAGCCCGGTTAGCTGTTGATGACGACAATGTTGTCTTTAGAAGGGAGTGGGATTTTGTTACGAGAGTGACTGCGTTGGGGGCCTTGAGAAAGTGAAGTTCACATCACAGAGCAATTCTGTTGCGTCACAATAGCAGAGTGCAGTACAGTGCATGTCGAACATGATTGAGCTATCCCATTCTAGTTTCTCCACTAGGCGTTCAACCAGTAGACAATCTTGTTTCGGCTGTGGCAGTCAACAGAGGTAGAGGTCTGAAGATAACTATCCAATGCTTTATGTTATAAGAAGGGATTATTTTTATATTATTATTGGATTTCTCTTCGTACGCAGGGCGTCTTGCATTTTTATATTTCGATTTAATTCTGTCCGTGGTCCCAGTGTTTCTTCAGTGTCTAGACGTTTTCCGGCTAGTATTTTCCTTCTCTTGGCAACGATTTACCACCTCATCGTGTCTGGTAGGTGTTCCTGGGCGTCGGACTGCGATGTACAGCGGGTGATTCGTCACCCCGGCAGGGTCTCTCAAGCTGAGAAGGAGTCCGGCGTTCCCATCAGGAAGCCTAGCTAAGAGTAAATCAATACGAATATCCATGACCGTCGTGGTATCAAAGTCGCATGGTGACAAATCTCCCTCCTGATTCGCAAGGGCTACGACTGCCCGTGGTTGTGAAGACCTGGGGCATGCTTTGGCCATGCTGACCTCGGGACTATAGGGAACCACAATGTCTTAACCAGCCAATCTCCGAGAATTGGAGGCTATGCTGGGCCCCACACCGCTAGTGGGGACGGGCCATTCAATTATCAAGTACCAAGTATTTTTCTTCCACTTGCTCTATCACCTTGGTTCACGTGGATCGTATTGGTAGCTTTTTGGTAATCCATAACTTGCACGAGTTTTACGATCACACCTTTCGTCTTTCTAGATCTGTCTCAAAAACATTTCCACTCTGTATCACAGCACGCTGCGAATGATGCGTTGGTGGTTCACTTCCACGTTCTTTTGTTTTCCATATGGTATTACTGTGATGATTTTCTTACGTGCTTTTGTTATGCTGTTTGCGATGCTTTGAACCAGAGCTCAGGACTTCTGTTACGAGGCTTTCAGTGATTCGATGTGGACTCGTTCGATGTTTCTGTTATTGCGATGTTCAAGAGAATGATTTTATGCTCTAGTGTAACATCACCTGAAGGTACATCTTGAAATCAGTGGCACCTTTAGCTCTACATGGATGCTTCGCCGTTATCTTGTTATAAACCACTTGCTTTGGATCTAAAGTGTCCGTTGAAATTTTTGGGCACCAGTTCTTGGTTGTCATCCTTAAGGCATTGTGTTATTTTGTGTTTGCTTAGCTGACACGAGGCTCATACTCCAAGTATAGATCTAACTAGACCTGTGGCTTGTCATGTGAACTGTTCACAAAAAATGTGGTAGTGCCGCTTGTAGTATAGGCACTTAGGATAAGTACTGCACGTTAAGACTATCCCCATGAGAACTCGTTGTGTTCGTAATCGTTAGTTCTTTGGCGGGCCGATTGACAGGGTTAGTAGAAATGCGGTAAATCGTTGTCGTTGAGAATGACTTGTAACCTCCGTCACCGGAGGCACTCAGTTTCGCTCATCGTTTGGGGCAATTCTTCCCCTTTCACTGTCACTCTCGTCGGCCACACCTGTCATGGTATGCTGCTGACCTTCTATGAAATAGAATAGTGCTTCTCTCTACAGTTCTTGACTTTCCAGTAAGATTGAAAATTGTTTTGCCCTTACTCATCTGATTATATGTTTAAACATTGATGTGCTATTCACTTTCATCTATTTATGTGTTCCTACGAACTGATGTCGTTGAGCTGGTGCGAGGTTGGTATAAGTTTTCGTTGTTGATGTTGGTCGATGGCTGATATTTCGGCGATTGCTACGTTTTTTTACTTCCTTATATTTTTTATTGCTATTCGCTTCCTGTTTGTGGTTGCCAAGCTCGCCTCTAAAAATTCGCCTGAGGTTTGACACCGTATTAGAAATATTCGATCTACTGTTTAAGCTTTCCAGTTTTTCCACGATGGGTAAAAAGGTCAAAATTGGAAAACAGCGTCGCGATAAGTATTACAAATTGGCTAAGGAAGCAGGTGAGTACTCCTTAGAACTCGTAAGGTTTCAGTCTACTGTAGAAGTAATTGTCTCCAGAAGTAGTTTTATCCATATTTTAGGGTTTCGTTCTCGTGCTGCTTTCAAGTTAATTCAACTGAACAAGAGGTTTGAGTTTTTGCAAAATGCTCGTGCTACAGTTGATCTTTGCGCTGCACCTGGAGGATGGATGCAGGTTGCAGCTCAGAATATGCCAGTCTCAAGCCTTATCATAGGTATTCTTTCCTCTTTACATTCTTATCTTTCGTTTTTTTCTTAATTAAATTGTTTAGCACTCAGCGAAACAAAACGAAGTCGTGGAATTATAAAAAGTGTTCATTCACTGTTAACAATGCACAGGTGCTCAAAGACATTGCAGCAGTTTAGCATTTCATATTCAAACAAACATAGGTCTTATAGTAGTAGGTGTTGTTACTTGAGACAGAAGCTATTTGAATCTACGCATGTTTACTTCTTTACTAACAAAGCACAACTTTTACCGTTATACTGTAGTGATATTCTGGATTTTAAAGCTCTTGACGGTGGCTGTCTATCCTCGGCATTTGGAAATTTCTAACTCCGGTGTAGTCTAACTTTTGGGAGACAAACCCCAGTCGTACACTACATCGAATAATTCCTCATCCTGAAAAGGCGGTATATCGTGAAGGTGTACACGCGATATTACGAGTCTATGGACGAGATCAAGAGACATTGAGCACACAATGGTAAACTCAAAAAAATACTAAATGCGTATACTACTTACTTGAATACTTGGAAAGCTCGTCTTCACTGGATGTGCTGGCCAGAGCATAATTTCCATTTTCTCGGAGTTTTGTTGGTTTAGCTATTGTGGCTCCCTGGAATCGCGAAATCAGCCTAACCAAAACCTGCCCCAGGTCGTCACCACCACAGGCAGTCGCTGCCTTTATGGATCAGAGTGAGATTTGCCACCAGGACAGTTTTGGATCCTGGTATTGGTTTACTATTAGCTGGGCTTCATAATGAATGCGTCGGACTCAGCCTAAGAGGCCCTACGAGGGGAGGAGGATAAATTCCTCCGTCCCGACACCCAGGAACATCTCCCTGCCATGATGAGGCGGTAAACCGTAGGGGATAAGAGCGTATGTGTATTTGTATATATATGTTTATGTAGGATCATGTATGCCTTCTGGTTTTGAATTTAATTTCACCCTTAAGATTGTTATTGTTTGCAACGTTAAGGTGTGGATCTAGTTCCAATAAAGCCCGTTGCTAATTGCATCACTTTGCAAGGAGATATAACCACCGAGAAAACATCACAAGCCATCAAGAAAGAGTTGCAGCGTTGGGAGGTGCCTTTAATTCATTTCTATTTTTTATCAAATGTTTTGCAACTATGTATAGGCTGACTGCGTCCTACACGATGGTGCTCCAAATGTTGGTCTTAATTGGGTTCATGACGCATTCCAACAGAATTGTCTAGTGTTGTCGGCCTTGAGGGTGGCCACTCAGATCCTTAGAAGGAATGGTACATTCGTTACTAAGGTGCAGAGTCTTTGAAATATTTGCCCTTTTGACGAGATTTTTCTTCGCGAAATATTCTTCCCTTTTAGGTCTTCCGATCAAGTGACTATTCAAGTTTGATAACAACGTTTGAAAAATTATTCAACCGAGTTCATGTATGGAAACCTGCTGCCTCACGTCTTGAATCTGCTGAGATATTCGTTGTCTGCGAAAAGTACCTGAAGCCGGCAAAAGTGCTTTTTTTTCTTGTAGTCAGTTTTGATCCGTGTATTTTTCCAAATGCTGCTGTTTAGGTTCCACCAGAACTTCTTGACCACAAGAAAGTATTTGCAGAACAAGATGGCAATAAGTCTCAGAAACAAAATCCGTGAGGGAATACATAAAATTTATGAAACGCAAAAAAATGATAAGGGCAGTTCATTTCAGCCAAACCCTTTGGCTGGGAAAGAAAGAGAAGAAAACCAAGGCTGAGGGATACGAAAAAGAAATGCTGTCTATGTATAGAAAAATCGATGCGACTACATTCATCCAGTCTCAAGTATGTGTGGATGTGTATTGTGTTGTCCTTATTTTTTCGAATTTGAATTTTTTCAGGATTACTTGGAATTATTGGAGCGCTACAGTGAGATTATCCTAGACAAGGAGAAGTGGCGTCACGCTTCTGAAACTACTGAAGAGGTCTTCAACTTTACGGCTACAAAGACGCCTGACATGTTAATTATGTTTGCATTCTACTTTTAATTGTTTTAGATTCGTGAATACCTCAGAGATTTGAAAGTATGTGGACCGCGTGAATTGCGGAAGCTGCTGAAGTGGAGGAAGGCGATGAGGGGAATTCTTGAAGAAGAACTTAAAGCTGTGGAAAAGTGCGTCACGATCCAATACATTAACTTTAGATCCATGAACTCAGTTTTTAAATTTGAACTGACTTATTTGTTTAGCGAACTAAGAGAAGAAAACGTTACTGAGGCCGAGATGAATGAGGAAGAACTTGAGTGAGTTTTTAATAACTGTCATCATGCATGAAATTGTTGCATTTTTGCCATGCCATCATTTTGTTCTTAACTCGATTACAGAGACAACGAAATGGCTGAGATCGACAAGCTGATCGCACAAGCCACTGAGGATGAGCGACTTGCACTCAAGAAGTAGGTTTAACAGCGATGTTTCAGTTTAGCTACACGTTGGGATTGGTGATTCTCCTCTAAGCGATAATTGTAATTGGGTGATTGCTGATGGCAGCGTTAGGTAGAAAATTAGCCGAGAAAAACGCAAAGCCAGGGCCTCCGGGATGCAGTGAGTAATACACGAGCTCCCGGCAGGGTAACCGTGGTTCGATCTGGCCCGGGGTCCAAGTTTTGAGAATATCGCAGAATCGCTATGATATTTGTAGTTCTGGTCGAAATAGTACAGAACAGTACTGTTGCCAGTGCTAGTGCAACGTTGCAGCGGTAACCAAAGATCAAAATATTCCTTATTACTGCCTTCTACTCTGCACTCTCTGCACAAATGTTTTGAGTTTCCACTTGAGTACCGTTTGAAAATCATCGCTACGATGTCAAAATTGTGGTCATACTTGGAGTGTTTTGATACTATGAACACTGAAGTATTTAAGGAGAAAGAAGAAGTTACTGAAGATGAAGACAAAGATTATCAAGCGACGCCAGCTGAAAATGATAATAGAAGGCGACCACGCCGATCAAGTTGAAGACATTGAGCTATTTAGTTTGAAGAAAGTTCGCAGAGTCAGCGGTGATCTTGTTTCGCATTTTGTTCATTTTGGTTTCGACTACGTTTTCATATTTTTATAGTCGACTTAACTCATCATAAACCTGAAGCAGGGAATGTTTCAGGCAAGAGAAATAAATAAATTAGTGTCTCATTCCGTTGAAATGCCGGATGAACATTCCGAAAATGATGATGATGGGACTGTGCTGGACGGAGGAGAGTGGGAAACCAGGGAAAGAACTAAGTACGGACGCTTTTATTTCGGCTCATTGGGATGTGCTTTCTGAATATTTCTTTTTTATTCTCATTGCTAAGGCAGGTCCAACAGCTGATTTCTGTAGATGCTAACCATATCGATCGTAGAGGTGATATTTAGAGCAGTTGTTTCTAATTGCGCAATATTTTACTGTGTTAAATATCGACTGATCGCTTTTTCATCTTACGTATAGAGTTCTGTTAACACGGGTTGTTGCACATTCTCAAAAATAGATTGGATCATTTCAATGGGCCCTTATCTGAACAATTTCTCTGTTTTTATTCCCAAACTACTTCTACTTATGTGTATTTAGCACAGAGGAGGAATATGGGGGAAACAGTGGTCCTCTGCAAGAAGAGTCTGGTGCTGCACAGGATGGTGATGGCTTAAATTTTTGGGAAATCGCAGATTCAAAAGTGTCGCAAGAGACTCAAAAAGAGGCGCAAGCTCGTAAATGGTTCCAAAAGGTGGGAAGAAGACTAAGAAATTGTTTCCGATGTGTTTTCATGTAATACCATGGTTAGGTTATGTATATTTGCAATAAATACCGTATGATTTGCTCAGGAGGAGATCGCAGGACTATTGTCTGACGAGGATGATGATATTGAAGTAGATATAGTTGAAAAGTACATGGGACGAAAAATCAACACCACTCACAGCAATACAGGTTACTTTTATTGTGCTTTTAAACCTGCAACTATAACAATAATTTCTAGAAGTTGTAGTAACGACTTTGCAGATACGGATGTTATTTTAGTTAGTTTCGAATGTGACACAACTTCGCAGTTGAAACATGATAGTGATATGGATAGGTTCGATGATGATAAACAGGAAGAACGGATTGACTGCGGTGACGAAAAAGAAAGGCGAAGTGGTTCGAAGTTTACTGCAGAGATGGCGTGGGACGATGGAGAAACCGAAGATGGTTTGTGTGGATATTGTGGATCAGTTTAGAACCAGTAAATCATAAGTTTTTACCGATATCACACTCTATAGGTTTAGGAGATAAACGTGTAACAAAGCGTGGAAGTGGCAGAACTGTTATTGGAGAAGACTTGCAGCCTAGTAAGTTTTATGTATTTTGTAGCCACTTATTTGGAGCTTTATGAGGCTTTGAGTGTTTTAATTTTTAATTTCAAATTCGCTAAACATAAAATGTGGATGCCTCTAAATCATTTGTCATATAGAGACGAAGAAGCGTCGGCTAACACCGGAACAGTTGGCACTTGGCGAACTTCTGATATACTCTAGTAAATCAGCTCGGGAGGTTGAGGAATGGGGCTGGAATCGGTGAGTTTGCAAAGGCCGTTCTTTTTTTTGTGGTTTAACATGTGGCTCTGAGGTTCGATCCTTTGTAGGTATGCAAATAATGATGAAGGACTTCCAGATTGGTTTGTCGAAGATGAGAAGAAGCATTACCGGAAACAACTTCCTGTTACTAAGGTCTTCATTGTTTATATAGTTTTCTTGCATTACGTGGAAATGCTAACCTCAACTATATGGAAATGATTCCCAGGTTTCGACAAATCATACATGCTTACACCATATGAAGATTTTAGGAACAAGTGGAAGAATATCGTAAACGTTTGAGGGAACTGAATGCTCGGCCATGCAAAAAAGTTGCAGAGGCGAAAGACAGAAAACGTCGAAAGTAAGTTTTTTTTATTCAGTTCGTATAATGGTAGGGTAAACACGGGAGCTTCTTCGTAATGTTGTTTACCAGATTACTACGTCGTATGGAGACTGCGAGGAAGAAAGCTGAAGGCATTGTGGACAACGAAAATCTTGAACCATTGGAGAAAGTTCGAGAAATGAAGAAGTTTGTTTCATGCTTATATCAACAAAGTTGAAAGACTGTTTTTTTTTCACTTTTGAGGATCTATGCTGCTGCCAATAAAAAGGATAGGAAGAAAACAGAGTTGGTGGTGATGACAAAGGGAAAGAACGGAAGGATATCGAGGCCAAATGGACGCTATAAACTTGTGGACAGGTGGGGAAATCTTGTTCATACATCTCGTATGTACAAGTTAAAGTTCTGTTCTATTATTTATTTCAAATTGTACGTTTTCTTTGCTTTTGTTTGGTAATGAATTTACTTTTATTTAGTCGAATGAAAAAAGATCTACGTGCTTTGAAGAAAAAAGAAAAAACAAGAGGTCGTGGGAAGAAATCACGAACAGGTGGACGAAAGCACTAGTCTGCAAATTCTCAACATTTCCCTTCGTTTATTCCCTCTTTCCTAGAAATAGAATGTGGTACGAATTGTACAGTTTAACTACTATTTTTCAAAGAACGACATCGTTTTTTTGCGCACTTTGAGGTGCAGTTCTCAAAAAATTCGCTACGAATAGCGTTCTAGTCATACGTGGCGACTAGAGAGCACGATATAATTGTTTGCAGTGTTTCCTTTTCACTGATTAGTTTTGCCCCACAAAACTTTCTTTTAGCACATCTTTTGGCACACTTTCCCGTATCGATCGATAGCTCTTCAAAACCGGGTCAAAATAGTAGGAGTGAGACCAGAGAAGTCTTTCTCTGCACACTTAATATTTTACAAAGAACACGCTGCTGGAAGTGTTCACATTTCGGTGATGCTCCCTAAAACACACTGCGAAAAATACACTGTATATAGTGAAACAAGCAATCGAGAGCATTTTAGATAAGTTATCTAGTAATAAATATATAGTTGACACCAATGAAATTACGAATGCCGTCTAAGAAGTGCTGGACGTCAAAAAATTAGTTGGTCACCGATGCGATTTATCACGTTGCATGTTGGAAAACAATTTTTAATCCTTATTTACGGATATATATATCCTTACGAAATGCCTTTATTTAGCTGACGCGTGGTTGATATAGATCTTCTTATTGTTGCTGTCGTCGTTGTTGAATAGCTGACATTTCGAGACTTCGCCTTCCTCAGAGCTTGGACATACCATATGTAATTGTAGCCCCATAATTCGCTGATCTCCATAGTATTAATGAAGATCCAGCGTATGAATAGATGCCAGTTTTCAAAAACTACCCACCTTGTTGTCGGACCACCTATTTGTTGTTCAGGGGATGATTAAGACCCACTCATGGAGATGTATATCAAAAAATCGTTCTGACATAAGCTATCATATCACGTGTGGTAGTGAAGTATTCGTCTTTCCAGTTCATCTTTGGACTTTTGAAAATTGTTCAAAACTCCTCAACGGCTTACATGTTGCTATTTTAGATCCCTGCGCTAGGATCCATTCATCAATTCATTCGTCATTAACTTCAAAACCATCAGTATTGTGCTTTTGTGCCTTATGCGTACCCAGAGGAGTACATTGCCGAATTTTAACTTTCCCATCTAGATGTTCTTTTAGGCGGACACAAAGTGGTCTTCCCGTTTCCCCAATATATTCCTCACCGCATGCGTTACATGAAATCAAGTATGTTGTACATGAACTCATGCAATCCTCGTTGCTTCCGTTAGACGGGTTACAAAATTTTCTGAGCTGCACAAACGATTATAGAGGCGGTTGCGAACTACCTGACGGCACAGGTATTGGGTGGGAGGTCAGTAACTGCCACATAACTTTCAAAACCACTTTTTCTTAGGCACCGCTTAATGGCATAACTTATTTCGTTTGATATGTAGTGAAGGGTAGCTTGAAAAAAGTTTTGCTTCGATGTGAAACATTATTTTTGGGAATAACCCTTCGCAGGCATTGGAAATGGCTTTCTTTCGTGCGAAATTTAGCGACTCCTTCGTTTCCTCTTCTCCTGCGCGCACATTTTTAGCTGTTCGGCACATGTTTTTGTTAAGTGCTTTTTTCAGATGTTTTTGATGAGAGTTTTTTCATGTGTGAAGGATGAGAGGTAAGGCAGTATGTTTTTACTACTTGGCTCTCAATACCATTTTGTTACGTAGCCACTTTCTAAAAGCTTCATTTGGATATATTTATTTATATGGTCTTATAAACTGATCTTGTTGAGCCAGTGCGAGATCGGTCGAGGTCTTCCTTGTAGTTGTCGTTGTTGTTGTTGTCGTTGCTATTGGTGTTGTTGGTCGATGGTTGATGTTTCGACGATTTCGCCTTCCTCAGAACCGTGCTGTTATAAGTGGGACTTTTATTTGAATGTTTAAAAATGGAAGCCACTCGATTGTTTATTTTCTTTATTTTCCACTGGTGTTTTTGGAAATGATTTTCAAAACCATTTATATTATCATCTGAAAGTTTCCTTATTTTGTCAATTTACTCTTTTATAGAGATCGTGGCGTTTGGTTGGGTTTACCAAGATCAAATTAAATAGCGTACCATTGGTATAGGAAATCTCACACGTTTCAGTCAAAGTCGTTGACTGATACATATACATGTTCAGTATACATGTTCGTTGTGTTAATTTGAGCACCGCATGGTTCAGGCGCCCACTTCATGTCTCAATTTAGCGGGTGATATTGAGGTATTCGTAATATGACCCATCCTGAAACGATTTGGGGACCTTTCTTTATTTTGTCGTTACCTCGTAACCCCAGAAATAGATAATTTGTTGCATGAAGTTGGCACTGAGCACATTGATTGTTCTTTCTTCGTTAATATAGTGAAAAATTCCTTATTGAGCGTAGTTTTCGCGCGAATCACGAGATAACACTACTACAGTGTTCCCAGATGATCATCACACATACTAGCCTGCTTCTCGGAATTGTTTTTCATACTGAAAACTACTGGGAGGAACTAACGCATTAGCCGCCATATACATTGTCCTATCTACTGAAATGGGAGGAATACGTGAAACTCTAAAACAACGAAAAGAGTGTAAGAACATTTATTACATGAGCTACAATACAAACACACAACCACTTCTCCTTTGCAACCAGCAATTCACAATGAAACGATCAATAGTGAGTTAAGGAAAGAAACAATTACTTCATAATACCTGTCTTATAACGTCATCAATCGAGATTAAGTCTCGGTCGCTGATGTCGACAAATTGTTTTCCTTGGTTGAAGCTCTCCACTATAGCGGCCTTTGAGGACATTCCTGAACGGCTATTCTCATGAACAGTCGACAGCATAATGATCTCTCTAATCCCTATACTTTAACACCATCACTCCACTTTGATTCTGGATTAGGAACCATTCTCCTCTTTAGAGCTTCTCATTTATCACCTCCTTAGGAAGACTGTTGCTTTTGCTCCTACAAATTTCAGTGAAATGGGTCCTATTTTGGTGCAATGTTTCGGCTAAGATGACACTCGTATACCAGTTTTCGTTATACACACACCTTCCTCTATCCCGTAAAGGTTTTCTTTCAGTTTCGTCACAGTTGAATCTACTGAGTTTTAATTCTTCATAGATTTTTGGCAGCATGTATGAACAATCGATGGATGTACCCGTCACCACTGCAGATCTTGAATAACTTTATACCATATCTGTGCCTCTTATGAGGTAAGTACAAGTAGTGAACTAAGTACTGGTAGAATCTCGCTCCTCGTAATCGTAGGACTGATTCATCAATGATCAATGCAGTGTTCTCCCCAGGCTTGTATATCCTACCGATATTCCTGTTGAATAGCTTGACAAGTGGCCTGATCTCATAAAACCTGTATCATTCTGCTGTTCCTGCATTGCCTGCTTGTTCGCTACTGAGTCTGAAGCAGCAGTATCTCGAAACGCTTCCTTAACATCACTTTAGACACTATGGGATAGTCTCCGAAGAGAGGACTTGCGGTCCAGCTATTTACCAATTGGATGGGTTGACGGTCCCATCTGTAGACAGAAATCGAGCAATTTCTTCACCTCTTTGATATTAGCGGCTTCCCTAAAGGTGCTTTTTAAATTCTCGTATCTTTTTGTTCCACGAAAAATCAATTCCAATATGTCCATGAAGAAGATATTGTAGAAGTCGACAAAAAGCGAACAATTGCTCGAAAAGTTTATCAGTTCCACAGTTTGTCTCATCGAATCACCACTCTTCGTTGCACCTTCTAACTCTCTCCCACTCGACTGCTTGACCACTGTCGTCGTTCTGGTCGCCTTCTTTTCCTCTAATATCCTCCTCACTTGCGTTTACCTCAGGAAGGTCGTCACTATCGAAACGTTCTTCACTGGCCTCATCATTACTCTCCAGCACGAGACCTTCGATTTGTTCGTTTAATTCTTCTACGCCAGCCAATGACGAAGCAATAAACAATGAGCAACAACAATAATAACGAAATAGATTGTGAGTGTAGCAACAAAATAACCAATCTATACAACTGTGCTAAGTTCTCAACCCTGTAAATTTTTAGTCAAAGGAAGAAGTGTTGAGAATTATAGAAAAAACTTATGGTACACTGTGTGGGGGATGGAAAAAAAAACTTCATAGCCATTGTGCAAGGTACACAGTGTACAATTTCCAATCAACAAGCCTTTGTAATTTGTTCTAGCATCAGCACAATGAATCCTTGATGGCGTACGGAGACGGAGTGTATAGATGTCGTAAGCAGTAGATAAATTCCATAGCTCAGTTTTTTTTTTAACAGAAAAAAACCAAATGTCAGCAATTCGGTTGCGGCGTTCACAATTGAAATACAATGTGCTACGGAGTGTACAGGATGTACATGAAAGCTCCTGAACTCTCTTAACGGAAAAATATGACGAACCCGTCGAAAGATCGCATAGTGGCAGGTACTGATCGGCATCGTAGTGAGAGGCGGACGAGATTATCTATTTTGTGCAGTCGACGAGAAATTGCTCGTAATCGGTTGGACCAGCCACGAAATGCAGTAGTGAGGCGTTATGGGTTAACTATAACAATAGAACAAAGGGTCAGTGTGACAGTGGAACAAGCAGCTTGTCGAGTTGTTTTATGTACCTCTTCTACTCATCTGGTTATCGAAGAGCTATCGAGAACTATCAAGAAGCCTGCACCGTCTATTATGTGATGCATACAAAGTTCAATTTTCAACATGTAATTTGCTGTTGTTTCATTTCTAATCGCTATGATTAGTTGACGTTATCGTGTGGAATGTGTGATTATCCCCTGACAACTGTGTTTGGATCGCGGACGAGATTACCTTTCTTTTGTAGGCGGCCAGTTTTTACTTGTTATCAAATTACCAGTTAGTTGTTTTACTGTACTTCAATTCAATGCTCCTTGTTGACTATTAACTGTTGTTTCTTTGTTTCTACATTGAGATTTTATTCTTGGAAAGTTTTTATTGTTGAAAAGTAAAAATAATACAATAAATTCGATTGAACATAACACGTGACTTCGGGTCCACTTTTTAAATTCAAGTGATGGATTTCTAACAACCCGGGTCTCATTTATTGGTAATTTGGAGAACCGGAAATAAGTCACTATTTAACCTTAGTTAAACTCATTCTTAAATTTATATTTTCTTCCTACTATCGCGGTCTCCGTGGCGCTGTGTGTAATGCGTGAGACAACGAAAAGTGAACTCCTGGTTCGATCTGGCCCGGGGTCCAAATTTTGCGAATATCTCAGCACCGTTTTAGTTAAACTGTTTGCAGTGACGTAGCAACGCAACGTCTTTCATAACTTTCTCTACACTCACATCATTTTCTGTTGTTAGGCTGAAACACTAGGATTTCTCTTATAGAAACAGCGGTTTAACTAGAATTTTTTTTAAAGCAAGCTTAATGTGGGTACAATTATTTGTACACGTGGCATATCAACTAAACAATTGGTAATGACTATTCATCGTTCGGCTCTTGCACTGTACTAGTCTCCACTGAGCCTTACTGTGGGCTTAGTAGCTCGGTGGGCTATGCTTGTTTGAAGTACTCACGTCATTTTTCTCTTCTAGGAACTTCGTGAAGAAGTTTGAGGATTGGTGGTTTGGTTGGTTTTTTCTACTACGCATTTGTCACCATTTGAGGCTAAGGTCAGGAACTTTCGATTCGCATTATCGCTTGCATGATACCTTATTCTACTAAATCACCCTTGCAAAGACATCTTTATTTACGCTGACTGCTCTTTCATCATAGCGTCCCTGTTTTCAAGGCATACGTTAAGTCAAGTAGGATCGCGGAAGTTAAAAACTGGGTACGGAAGTGAACGTTACTTGTCCTCTTTACCGTATTCTCGATATTTTGTACTCACACTAAGATGCTTTTTTCTACTGCGTATCTCTGCAGCTAGGCTCTTCATCATGTCGGCTTTTTTATCCATATATTCGTAATAAAAAGGATGAACGGCATAGCTCTCGACATTGTAACTCTCGGCATTGATCAATCGCAGTGGGATGCGCCATACACTCAACTTCATTAAGCCTCGTTACAAGTGACTGAATACATATCTGGCCTATAAAATGGCTAGTGGTAGCCTACCAATGTATCGACTCAGTGCTGTCCTAGACAAGTCTAGTAGCAATTTGCCGACCTCGGAGGTGTGAAAGTTTTGGTGAGCCTGGGGTGAGGGGTCGAACGTATTTGAATTGTAGGGGGCCCTCTAACCACTGCGCTGCACGCACGCTATTCAGAATATATAGCTGCAGCATTCAGATATATTCGTTCACATGAACCTAAATTATCCCTTTTTTCTATCTTTTGAAGATACTTTTGCTATAAATTGTCTTCTTAGATTCAGATAGAAATCAGTTTTCCCAAATGTGCCGTGGCTATCGGGATATACGAACGAAGTTGTCCGAAAAGCGAAAATAATGGAGAGGACCGTAATTGGTTTCCATACCCGTATATCTCATTCCTGTCTTCGTATGACGTTTCTGAGAGTGGCCACAAATAATTTTGGTTATGTAGTTCTAAAACTCCCTCTCTGTATGCCAATCGTAGTGTTGTTCCACAAACGTGAAATTCTGGCTGCGAAGCTCGATAAAAGGAGACCTTTCTGCTGTTCAGAGACGCTGTAGATGTGCGAAACCTTCAAGACCACTTCAGTTTCAGCTGAGGGCGGGCTTATCGTTTCTCCCTTCCCTCAGCCGTATTTTATAGGTGCTGTCAGTATTCACCCGTCAAATAGGTTAATCTGGGGAGCATAAATCGTTATTTAACTCAGCCAAGCTGAAGCTGTAGCATAAGTCACAATGTAATAACTTTTTATTTACTGCCTATTCCTCTTCATGGCAAGGTACGATGTGAATTATAACCACAATGATGTTAAGGTAATTGTAAAAGTGATTACACTGTAAGTCGAAAGCGTTTCCTGAACTCACAAAGGTAATACAAGGCAGCCTTCTTGTATAAGGTGGCCTTCCACTGTCTTAATACAACTCATTTTGGTAGGTGTACATGCGAAAAATCTGCACCGGTTAGTTTACAAAAGAAATCTTCTATTGATTATTTAGGTGTTCGTTGTTGATTCTGTTAGGGTTACGTTTTATACCATTTCTCATAGACGAAGGTAGCATGTCTGGCCATGGTAAGAATAAACTGTGAAATGGTGTGTCCGTCTTTTCATCCTATCTGGAATGGTGTGAAGATAATGGAAGTGACTGACGAGGAGATCGGACTAGGTGTCGTGAATGACATTCTCTACAGGCTTTCTAGACCATAGGACTATTCCCTGCAGATATTAAAGTGCGGTCACATTAGCTTTGTAGTTATCCAATTCAGGACGTGTATTGGGGATTCTTTTTCTGGCTTATTTTCCTCTTGCTAATGCGGCTGGTTTTCTCCCTGTAACATCTTCCATTAGCATTTCACTGGAATGCACTGGCAAATTCAGAAAAGTTAGTAGTTTACCTATGGCTGGCGCAACTTCACGTTATTGTATCCGCTTGGGAGAATCTGGAGACAGGCATCCAGGGATTTCCAAAACCCGACCATATAAGAAAAAAAGCGCAATCTGTGATAGCTTTCGTTTCCGTTTGATGAACTTTAGGACATCATCAAATGTACTTTATATTTTTATAGCGTACCATGTGTGACCACTCTTGCACGCGACAGGGAAAAACGGAAGCTTCACTGGTGCTCGCTCGAGTAACTCGACGATCAATGGGACTAAAGGTGATACAGGTGACCATGTGGAGAAAGATCTTGGATTTGAAACTTCTCCAGAAACACTTCGGAATGTTCTAATTGTAGAATACTGATATATCGGGGTCTGACGTGTTGGGCACCACGCCAGGCGGGTCCTTCGTTTCGCCTGTCTCTCAGCCAGTTCTATCGATCAGTGCCATCAGCAATCAGCCGTCAGCGGGATTGATCTAGGAAGCCCAAATCGGCAATGAACCCAGTTAAGCTGAGGCTGTAGTCGAAATCATAATGTTAACTTCTTATTTACTGCCCATTATCTCAGCATCATTGTAATAGGCAGTAAATAAAAAGCTAACATTGTGATTTCGACTACTGCCTCAGCTTAACTTGATTCACTGGCGATTTGACCTCTCTAGATCAATCCCGTTGACGGATGATTGCTGGTGGCACTGATCGATAGAACTGGCTGAGAGAAAAGCGAAACGAAGAACCCGCATGGTGTGGTGGTGAACGCATTACTCTCCGGAAAAGACAATAGCGCGTTTGTTCCTCACCGTTGGCACCTGCAGTCCGGAGTTTTGCAAATATCTCAAGTATTCATATAACTCGGTGGTCTGACATTTTGGATGGAATTTAGAAAATAAACCTAGAATATGAAAGCTTAGAGGACGGAATGAACTCGTATTAATATTCGAAACTGCATGTCACGTTAATTTTGCCCCATATGAGAACCCATATTACAAAGAACATTGCAGATAAGGTCGTTGACCTTGAGCTACTAATGCTAATCCTCTTTGTCGTCTCGTCATCTGCTCGTTCTGTGTACGAGAAACTCTTAATAACAAGACGAAACCTAGCAAAGAAGTAGAAATAAGGCCGAACATTCAAGGTCGTTTCAGTGGTTTCGGTGACCAAACCTTTTGACCATCAACTCTGCTGCCATCTGTTACGTATTTACGTTGAATACTATCAAACTGAAATCTTATAGTTGTCGAATACGTGTTCTCTGAAGCACGCACGACTAAAGTACATGGCTTTGCCGATCCACCAATTCTTCAGTCGGTTTCGTTGCGAAATGGCGCCGTTCTGTCAGTGTTTGTTGACCAAGGGATGACTCCTGACATTGCACAGCAGGACTGTAGCGGGCTGCTATCACAGTTTCACCAAACGACAAAAGTTTGCTTATATCAGACCTTCACCACCTCCATGGGAAAAGCAGTCGAACAAGAACGTTCTAAAGCCGTTCACTATTACGCTTGAATGGATAATAATGTCACCCAAATGTTATGAAAGGGCACATGTAATGGTGGGAATTTCCTCCACCTTTTCGAAAAGTATAAGTGAAACAGAAGCGATCCTAAAAAAGGTTTCAACTAAGCAAGGCGAATAGATTTGAAGATTTGAATCACGAAAAATCCTTTTAAGGACGGGGTATGGACAGTGTAATGTTTTCGGTCCTCTCGATGAGTCCCACTTCGCAGAATATGTTGCACCACTAACATGGTCTTCCGGATCTCGAAGTTCAGTCTTCTGAGGAGTTTCCGATATTCTCAATGAGGTAAAATACGAACCCTAACTTAAGGAAAACCGTAAACATTGCTCGTCACGTATGAGGGTGGTTGATCTCAACTTAGGCAGTTATCTTCAAAAGAACGCAAGCGTCATCTAGAAACGATGTTATCACGATCAAAAATTGGAACACCGGGTTCGACCTCGACCGTTCACGTCGTCGAAGTAAAGACGACCGTTCTAACTATTTAAGCAAATATGATGGTTCAGATTGAGTAAAATGGTAAACGTCTGTGAGAAATACTGAGATAACAAAACCAAAAACTATGATTGGTTTCTTTAGATATAAACCCTCGTATGATTGGCTAAGAATTTTAAGAAAAAACATCGATAAGAACTTTAATCGTCTTTACAAGTTCGTTATATGAATTCAACCAGAGAAAGAAAAGGGATACTTCCATCGCAACTCCTTTAGTAAGACGAAGTGCTTCATTGCCGATCTTTTTAACTTTGAAAGGCTGAGAGTACGGATACCAAGAAGCTTCTGTAGCCTATCCGAGTTTGGTGAGCAGAAGAACGTTCGGCGCCAATACCAAGAGCATTTCATGTGGAATTTCCAAGTAAAGAAAGAACCGAGATCGAGGTACTCGAACCAAATTTGATTTGGGTGATGTAAAACAGTTGGTACAGGTGTGTGTGTGTGAATGAGTATTTCAAGTAGACGAACCAGTTTTTCTTAGGCAATTAAGCAAAGATCTTCAAATCTACGCTCTCATTTCCACCTATCTCGAAAGGAGTCCATCTCATACAGTAGAACATTACACCTATATAAATCATCCAACAATTACAGTAGAAAGATATCACAGTACAGTTACTCTATATTCTTCTCCCTCTCATAGTATTCTTTGAGTTCGTTCACTGACCAGAGAATGCTAGGAAAGTACAACAATGTGACCGATATGAATCGTCAAGATGTCATAGATGCCTATCTATTGATGGAGAATGCAATCAGATCTGTAACCATCATATGTGCTAAGCGGATACCTACTGACCCTGTCTATCATCACATATTCCTGGTTGGTTGCTCAATGCTTAACGGGATGCGGACATTAAGTGTTAAGAGATGTATGGACGATTAATGTAGAGCATTTAGAAACCCCACAGGAAGTGCTTAAGTACTTCATATCACGACAGCAAAAGATATTAACAGATGCCCTTGTCGATTTATGTCCAAAATTCGTTTTTTTAAGTTCTAACTTATGTAGTAGAGACAAAAGGGCACCGGACCTCTGTCGAACGTAACACCGAATAAAAATGGAAATTGAAAAACTTCGCAGCTATTGGGTTCCACCAGCAGCTGTCTCGTTTCGGCGCGTGTCAATTGTGCGATCGCAGAGAGGATCAAGGCTGCGCAGAAAACCACTGGCCAACAAATAGTGCGATTCTGGTTCAGGAAGATCTTCTTCGATATCATTACGTTTACGAAGGACATTACGCAGCCAGGTCGAGCTATGCTAGGACCAGAGAATATAGGACTTGAACTTCTGTAGGATAGCCAATTCCCGGCACAACAGTGCACTCTCATGCAGGGACACAGTGGCGATTGCTAACCTTCTTGTGTGCTGCCATGCAAGACACGATATTTCCGCTGCGTGGACTTCAAACTCAAACAACTTAACCATTGTGTAAACAATAAATCAAGACAAAGTCCGACCGATGTTTTGAGGTTACTTGAGGAATGAAAGAGAAAATCACTTCAGTGTTTCACAAAGGACTCGGTTTGTAACATCGGCCTCACTTGGTCGGTCGGACTACTCAGAATCGCAGCCTTGCTAATCATCATCACCTGCTGTTTCCAGCGCCAACGACAAATGAAAAAAGAATAGAGTTCTTAGCGTTGACCAATCCCTGAGAGATGCGCCATACATTCAACTTCATTAAGCATCGTTGGAGCCGGCTGAATGCACATCTGGTCTTTACAATGAGTCGTAGTGGCCTGCCGATGTAACGAGTCAGTACTGCTACCCTCCCAGACAAGGATGACCACCTTTAATGATGATGGTTGACAGATAACCAATGGAACATGCAGTGATGCCAGCGCAACATTTAAGTACTAACCGTCTTATTGTGTAACCAGGTAGATTTCACAAGGGAGTATCCCTCTTAAACTAAATAATGAGGGATTCCGCCGCCACGTGTTATAGTATCTTATCACCGGGACACATAGTATTAGTGGCTTTTATGTCATTAACCTGACCCCATCCATAGCCTTATGTAATTCACTTGGCATTGGTCGAGTGGATTCACAATGAGAGGCGACAACAGCATATAGACAATATATCAACAACAAGTGGAAGCAAACTGTAAGAAGAAATAGAAAGTAACCTTCACATATGAAAATTCAGTCTTACCGATCATTCTACACATCAACTGACCACGACCGGAACCTGAGTAGATACTTCACGGGCAGGATTAGAGAAATCACGACTGGAGATGTGTCCTGGATGCTCTAGATCAACACGCAGCACGCCTTCTGGCTCTCCAGATGTGGGTGAACGTTAACACTTCCGCCTCACACGCTTACGAGTTGATGTCTCTCATTTCCTTGGACCCACAAGGCGTCTGTTTTGGCAGACGGTGACACCAACCCAGATGGGAGAAAAAGCGGCTCCTTGAGCTCGGTCAACCATGAGGGAGAAGGGACTGAAACGACTCACATTTCAGCTTTGGGAAAACAACGCTTTTCTCAGGACTCTGAAGCGTTATTAGCTTGCGCAACAAGAAGCCTAACGATGAAGGAAACCTCAAAATCGACAATCGAGATGTGGACAACGATTTCTCTTTGTAGTACACATCCAGTAGGTTCTGGAAGTGCGCACATGGACAAGTAACGCCGCTCATCAAACATTATAACTAACCCTTTATTCACCATACCTCAGTTCCATGGATGGCATGTTTTCAATGTAAGGAACAGGTATAGGGAGCGAGAGCGTTAAGTGAGGTAAACAACCATACTGGCCACCGAAAACAGCTATACGCGAACACAATGGGCCACATCACCTGCGACCTGAGTCTGATCGAGTGGTGGCTGACTGGTCATGGTGAACGTCTACAGTTCATGTTGATACGAAAACAAAACGAATAAGAATGACTGAACCACAGCACACAAATGTTTCGCGATGGAAATGAGTATCCATATGACGAAACTGGATAAACAGCTTACAAAAATCGCAGGATTTACGGAACAGTGCAAAAACAGGGATGTCGTAATTACGCAGTGAGGCCTCTCGTCTTAAGCCGATAGTTGATATAGTGATAAGAACCCATACTGTGACATCAAAAAGAGGTCATTTAACCCTACCCAAACGATTTCTCGTCTCGAGATTGGTGGCCAAGCAGTTCTTGGAAGGATCAGTGAGTCGTACGCTCTGTGCTGATGTCAGTAATCGGTACGGCGATGACTAACGCTTTCCAGCAACCGGCAGATTGTCTGCACCGCGCAGCGCCGCATACCGGCTGAGCCTCCGCGCAGACGGCCGCCACCCCATGCCGATGCGGCACCGGGCCAGGGCGCAGGGCGGAGGAGCCGGCGAGGCAGCACGACTGACGCGGGGCACAGACGGGCGTCGCCGGCGACGCTATCGATCGGCGGGGGCGGGCCGACGCGGCGCGACCGCTCGCCGCGGCCGCTGATTCGTCGGCGGCGAGGGCTCGCGTATTTTTGTTGACTTGCTCGGGTTCTACGCCCACACACGATGTCGAGTGGTTTGTCAGTCGCCAACAGGCTGGTATCCACAACTTCACCGGATGTTCCACTCTGGATTCCTTCTTTCTCCGTCGTTTTGTGGCCAGAACATTCTGCGGGGCGGTCAGATGGAGGTTTCATTCGGTGTTGTTCTCGTTTATGTCAGTAAACAAACGTAGTACTTTCCCATATTTGGTTTGACCCAGTAGCACTTGTCTTCTTTCTTTTTGACAATCTGCCAGGCTTTCGTTGTGCTGCTGATTCTGGTGCTACTTATGTCTCAGTCTGTGCGCTCTTTGCACTGTCGTTGCAATATTGATCGTTTTCGTGTCTTTTAATGATCCCTTGGTGGCCACTTCAGTTGGCGTATATAATGTAAATATATTTAAGCTAACTGCATAGAATAAGTGGAAGAGTGCTTGCGATCTGCGGTATTTTGCCGCTTTTCACCGATCTAACTGAAGCGGCTTGAAGTGTTGTATGTGTCGAAACACTAACCTGAGCGGAGGAAACAGGCAGAAACCAATCATATTAAGCTCAGTGCTATCAAAAATAACTTGCTATCGACAGAAACTCGAAAGGTAATTCAGGTCTGCTTTGTTCTGTTTAGGCTAGGGGTATTTATTTGTATAGCCTTCATATTTGTTATATCCGCGTTTCTTGTTGGTTGGTTTTCTTTTTCGTCATACCTTGCCTCAGAATATTCTTAGTCACTGTTATATTAAGGTCAAGTGTCCAAGTCTCTCTTAACTATTGAGATTGCAAATCAGGTAGCAAAGTTGGTATTACGTCTACTTTTTGGTATTTTCCAGTTCTTAGAATGGTACGTGGGGGAACAAATGCGATAGACATTCCATGTCAGGACACTAAGGATCTCGATGGTTCATTCATTGGATCACCAACATCTTATGTGAATGTGCCACATGTTCCACAAACCGAGGATTTACGCTTTATCATGCGTAGAGATTGTGAGGTAGGATTTTGTTTTGTAGCCATCATAGACTGTATGTTGGCATTCGAACTTTATGGTTACATTTAAAAGTTGTTGGATCACCTGAGCCGTCTTCGGACATATTTTCTAGAACTTGCAAATTGTACTGAAAGTGATGTGGGGAAGGGTATGTACACGTAGTGAAGTCTACTTGTTAGATTTCTGGAGAGTCAGATCTCGAGGAGAAAACGGAACAAATAACTCGGGTGGGAACGGGTAACTTTACAGGTGACAAGTAGCTCAGGTGGTTCGCAAATAATTGATTCAATGATTGCACAACTCCAAAAGTCATGACCAAATTTCGGAGATTTGAGGAGTTTTAAATCACACCAAACAAATTTGCTCAGTTTCAGAAGTTTGTTTTCTTATGCAGTCTACTTTTCCATTTGATTTTGTTTCCGTCGTCATGTTCTTTGACCCTGGGTAGCACGTTTTGTCATCGTAGTGGTTTTCGGTCGTAGTCAACTTCATTTACACACACGCGCTATATTTGCTCATTTTTTACTAATATCTTTTTTAAATTTAAGTGTTTATGTTATTTCGAAGGATTATAACCTGTTGTTGTTAATCTGGTTTTTTTTCTAGTTCCCGTTTGAATGTAAATCTCCAGGCTTTAAATAACTACATTTGCCTTGTCACCCTTGTTATGACCACCATATATTCGGGCACACCAAATACACTATGGGAAATGGTGGACCGTCTTCACTGTTCTTTGCTGACCTGTTTAGAAAATGTTCTAAAAGGCGATCTAAGCAAAGATTATCAATGCTAATTTGGAATGAGCGAGACATATCTTCTGGACCCTGTTTCGAGGTCCCGATTAACTGTGTTTGTGGGTCTATCAACAGGAGATGTATTTGTACCGAGCCCGTCAAAATGCTGTACAGCACATGTATTTATTATGCATGTTGGTAATTCTTAAGTACATAACAGTCGTGGCTAATGTTATCATTTAAACGGCACAAAACTTTAAAGTTATCTTGCTCCGAGTTGTTGATCTAGCAGGTATCACTGTACCGGTTGTTCGAAGTTCATCTGCAGGCGTGGTAGTGATGAGTTAAGCACGGAAGAATAGTATTCGTCGAATTGTAGCCTTTGGATGAAACGTTTGGAAGAACATTGCATTCTGTGTAGTTGTCAGTTTTTTCTTAGCATTAACTCCTTTTAGTCTAATGAACGCCAGATGAGCACGATTTTGTGAAAGTCCAGTGTTCCAAACACTGAGGAGAATCGAACGCTCGGAAAGCAGTGATTCATCAGGAAGTGTTAATTTATAGGCGACCGTAATTTTGCTGCAAACTTATACGTAGGAACATAACTTTATGAAAATAGTTTTTCTTTATTGTTTCTCTAGATAGATGTTTGGCGCCAATGCAATGAGCTGTAGTCTTGTTTATCACGGTCACGCGTTTGTTAGAACCACTACGGAATCGATCGCCACGAAGCAGCTGATCGCGATCGCATTTCCGTAAAACACCGCTGCTGCTTGTTCAGCGATGTTTATATGCGTGGGAACATCTCGAATATTTCGGATTTTGTACGTTAGTATGTATCTATTCCGGGCACTATTAGTCATCAAATTTTTTGCTGTTTAATTGCAAAGGAAATTGAGTTCATGACCCTTCGAATAACAAGGTTAACTTACCAGTTGACACTAACAAATTGTGATACCGGCACCAAATCTGTCTTTTCAGCTCTAATAATGACGAGTCATATGTCCTGCTTTTTTTCTTTGAGGATCGTTTTACTTATTTGAGGACCTTGTTCTTTGTCATAGTGATCTTTATGTACACATATGCGACATACACATATATATATGCATATATACACCTATATACGTATATATACAAGTATGTACGTACGCGTCTATATCATATATGCATATATGTGACATACATGTATAGCATTAGTATATGAATTTTGATAAATCCAGAGAATTCTACTGTTTAGAGGTTCTTTAGGATTTTGAATTTACCATAAGTCGGAAACCACATAAGTAACTGAAAAATATTAATTATTGCAATGCTTTGAATTTCTTCAACGTCATGTCTGAATAACGAGCTAGTTGAATTGCTCTGGTGTTCAGACGTTGAAAACGCCATTTTAAATTTAACTCAGTTGGTTGAATTCCTGTGCTACGGAAGTGAGCTTTATCTTGTTAGGTAATGTAGACAGAAGTTATACATATGTACAACTACATGTGTATGTGTATATATGTATAATTTAAGTACAAAATTGCAGTTAGGTGCTCGGCGTTATCACTGAATTATATAGCAAAGTACAGCATTTCTTCGCGTGGTACTACATCAGTCGACATGAAACATTAGTGATAGAAAGATTTGTGTGTTTCGTTCTATCTCTGTGTATTGAACGTTGTAAGAAATATTGGGTTGTTCACATACCATTGTAACTGGAAAACAAGTGTTCAATGATTATGTGGAATTCACAGAATAAGTAATGAAGGTTTATGTAGCAGATTTATTTAATAAATGCACTTCTAGGCCCCACACGAGCTTGAAGTGGGAGATGAAGATTTACCATCTGGAGCTAGCGAAAATTCTGTTGAACGCTCATCAGTAGCTAAGCATATGCCAGTATCACAACCACATCCTATCGAACTGCTACCAGCTGAAACAGTGAAAGCAGACGAGGAGTTCGAGGGAGCGTTGAGAGTGATTCTTACTGACTATAGGGTTCGTTTCTACAATGATGCTTGGTTTTAAAAAAATCGAGGTGTTTAACCTTTTTGTATAGATCTGCATTCTTGCCCCCAATAATCGTGCTCTGCGTGTCATACTTCTTGTCGCTATAGAAACGATTGACTTTCGTGATCCAGTGCAGATTATCATCAGTTGCAAAGAAGGACGAGTGGCTTGGTCAGTTTCCATCTTCATTGAGTTTCTTCAATGGTCAGTGTAACACTCATCAGTAAGAATTGTGGAATTTAAATTTGGGACATTGATACACAAAAATATTAGGGAAGATATGGAAGTGTAACTTTCTATGGTGTCGGTTGATTTCACTAACGTTTAATTCCATGCAGTTTGCGCGCCAAATCAACAGAGTCTGCAATCGCCTGGCATAAAATGCTCTATAAAGCTTCGAATCGATTAACTTATCAGGAACTCTTTGCATGGAATTTTGCTAATCAGGTTCGATTTCAATATTCTTTATCGTTGTAATTGTGTAACAGTGTTTTTATTCAGAATAAATGTATTTCCATCTTAAGGTAAGGAAAGAGGAATGCCAGTGGTTGTCCAACGCAGAACCTGTAGATGACAAGATTCTTGTATGCAAGGAGTTCGATCGTCTCGACTATGACAGGGACCATTTTAGAATTTCGGATGACAATAAAGGATTTACGTGAGTTAATCGTAATTGTTTTCATTTGAAGGACAAATATTCTCCCATTTTTTTAAACCGTCAAATTCTAGCTTGTCACCCACTTACCCTGAATATATGGTGATTCCAAAACAGATAACTCAGAAGGACCTTGTAGACGGAAAAGATTTTCGCTTTTTGCAACGATGGCCTGCTGTAGTTTGGAAATGTAGGGAAACGGTATGTCTTAGCAGTTGTGTTAGGTATTCGTTCCAGATTATCCGGAATGTATTTCTAATTCCACATCTCTTTTGCTCGATTTTTGCTATTATTCGTTTCAAAATGCTATTCGTGAACGATAATTCAATGAACGATTTCAATTTCTAGAGAGCAGTACTTCTACGTAGTAGTCAACCGAGACTGAGCATTTTCGGGTGGAGAAACAATGCTGATGAGAAATTTTTTGAATTGGTACACAACTACCTCGACTCGTATTCGCCTGGTTTGTGCCTTCTTTATCTCTCTGCCTAACTTCGAACGAAATTCTTGTGTTAGGTAAAGACATGCTGATAATGGATGCACGATCTTATGCTGCAGCTTGGGCAAATCGTGCGAAAGGTGGAGGATTTGAGCATCCCGGTGAGTAAATAGAGTAGCTGTATCTTTTCCAGTTTTCTTTTTTTTCATTTTGTGATTCGTTTCCTTTTCGTTGCTGTTTTTAAAAAATCTCTGTTTCTTGTTTTGCAAAGCGTTGTCGCGTTATAATGGGAAAGTTATGTGTTCTTGTTTTTAAGAGTACTACCAACGTACGCGTGTTGATTGGCTGGCTTTACCGAACATCCATAATGTCCGCTATTCCTTCCACCAACTTAGAGCTTTACTCTGCTCTAATCAGAATAGAACGGGAGAATCGTACCTATCGGTGAGGATGCTAATATGGCATTAAATGAAGTTCGTAATATCTGGAGTTTTAATACTAAATAAATGCATTAAGATTTCAATATGACTGCTAGTTCCAGGCATTAGAGAGCACTGGTTGGCTGAACTATATCAAAGATCTCATGAATGCTGCTCGAAAATGCGTGGACACGCTTTTTGATGGTAATCTTAGCTCCATCTATCCTTTTTTAACCACTTATTCTAAAGATAAGATTTTCTGTTTTTCAGGACAGTCAGTGTTAGTACATTGTTCTGATGGTTGGGACAGGACAACGCAAATTGTATCTTTGGCGAAGTTAATGGGCGACGAATACTACAGGACAATTCAAGTATGCAAGACTTTGTCGTTCCTCATCTTTTGGTAAAGCAAAAAGCTTTTCTCCAATCGGTATTTGATGCCAGCGTAGTGTTAGGATTGGTGCGGCTTTCAGCCTTTATTTTTCTGTAACATTTAGTAAGAGTTGGCTTAATGGCCACGTACATGGGCGTTATTCTTGATAGTGCCTCGACTTTATTTCGGTGTTTCTTATATCTAAATAAGTCTTTCGAAAAATCGTTGAAAGAAAAAGTGGATATCATTCGCGAGCCACGTTCTCTATGGTTTTCACCATGTAGAAAATGATACGTACCATAAATCTGTAAGAAATTCGATATCTGTTTACAGGTTGACAAATTATGAGTGTATTATCTTTGATACTGTTTTTTGCAGGGATTTGAGGAACTAATTCGTCTGGAATGGGTTGCATTCGGTCATAAGTTTGCCGACAGAAACGGTATCGCTGGAACAAACAACAATGAACAATCTCCAATTTTCCTACAATTTCTTGATGCAGTGCACCAAATGCAGCATCAGCTTCCAACCGCTTTTGAATTCAACAGGCAGTACCTTGTACGTTGCTTTGTTTTTATGTGTTACGATAGGCTTTGGTTCCTTCTGTTTTGTTAGGGCGGTTAGAAAATTCTATGAAGATCTTTTCTTCTAAGGTAACAGTGTAGTAGGGAATGGTAATATTAGGAAGCCGGATTTAAATTTTAATTTGACATCGAGCTATTTTTACAATATCGTTCTTTTAAAATATTTCGGTAAATTTTGCGTGTGTCACGCATGCCTTTTTTGCAGTTCAAAAATAGAGTTTAAAGTCTTGAGATGTGAGTTATTTTCATGACTGAAAAATCAAGGAACTTTAAAATTTGTTCTCAATAAGTTGAATTTCTGACGACTTGCGTATAGAAATGTGAATCGAACTTGAAACTGCCTTTAAAAAAAGATAGTGAACAAAAATTAAGCGTTGTGATTTTGACTGCAGCTTCAACTTTACTGGGTCCATTACCGGTTTTTGCTCTTCGGACCAAAGCAAGGGCCTCAGTGGTGCAGTGTAAAACGTGAGCGAGCCATCACGGAAAGGGTAATCACGGGTTCGAATCGCACCAAGGATTCCGAGTTTTGGCCATATCTCAGCATCGTTTTGTTTGTTTCTAAATTGCTTCCCTAAAATATGTAATAATATCTGCGGAGCACGATAGTTTATATCCAAAATGAATGTATCCTAGTATAGATATGTACATTTATATATATATATATATGTACGTATACGCATATATACATATGTATACATTTATATGTACATGTATATACACATATATATATGAATATACACGTATATATGTACGTACATACGTGATGTATGTATGTATATATGTATACGTACGTATGTACGTATGCGTATATGTATATGCATTTGTATGTACATATATATGGATGTACATGTATTACATATATATATATATGTATGCATACATGTGTATGTATATATATGTATATACGTATACGTATGTATATGTATAGGTCTGGGGGAGTAAACGGGAAATTAGGTATTCTTCGAGTTCAAGTATTTTTTTTTCGCAGATCAAACTAGCGCAACATGCCTATTCTGGATTATTCGGCACATTCCTGTTCAATTCACGTCGAGAGTCGGAAATGGTAAAGGAACAAATGAACCAAGAGCCGATATCGATTTGGAGATTTCTTGGGAAAGATAATGAACGTGTAGTAAGCTCACTATATGACAAAACAATCGTTGGAAGAATCAATTTTGACACTGAAATGAGCACACTTCGCGAATGGATTGAGGTGTATCGTGATCGTGCATTCGATGACGACATTGTGAGTAACAGGCTGTTTTGCTTTGTACTGCTTCTTTGTAACATTTTTTGATGTTCGTTAGCGAATTGCGTCAAACTTGATATCTTCAAACCTTGGAGTTTGCCGTACACACTACTCGACTTAGGTGAAAAACCACAGAATAAGAGTGAATAACTGATTATTTAGGCCGTCTCTTCATATCCAACACGGTCCTGTCCGGTTTCCGCGCCACTGAAAGACCCTGTCGCTAGTTCCCATCCTAATGTCAATCCTCCGCCGCTGCAGAAGAGCAAAAGCAGTGAAAGTATTAATTCAATTACCAATATTGATGCAGCAAATATAAGTGGAATGTGAGATATCTTTTGTTAATTTTCAGTTTTAAAACTTTCGTACTTGTAGGACGAATTTTAGTAGTTTCTTACATTTTTGTTTTTCAAGGGCATTGATGAGCCACTCCGGGTCAAATGGCACCATCAGTATTGCTGCTGCATCACCTGAACATAATTTTATGGACGCGTCAATGGTGGCTTTGGTATGTGTAAAGGTGGAATATGCTAAAGAATGCACATTTCCAGTTTTTACACAGCTGTATAAGATAATCTGACTCGTGATCAAGTGAATCCGGTGAATTCTGCTGACCCAAATTTAGTGTCTTTCAAGGTAGAAGTGTCAAATACTCTATCTTCGTCAACTAACCGGCGTGACGGTCCTACTGCAGTCGCTAGAACGCCTTTACATCCCTGGAAAAGTGTCCAAGAATGCCAAGATAGTGATGGTTTGATCAAGTTTTTCGATCCAATCGAAGAGCGCCAGCGGATGATTAACAAAGCTCACCAGGTGGGTTTCAAGTACTTGTCGTTTCTCTTGTATTCTATCGTATTTCTTTCCTATAGTTGGAGCTGGAACGGCATCAGATAGACGAGATGAAGCGCAACAGAAGCTTTTCGGAGCGCACAAACTATGGAGCGGCAGGCCGTGATAGCGCGGGTCGAATGGTTGGTCACCATTGTGTTGATTTCTTGTAGGTTGTGGGGTTTCGAACATATAGCATCATATGCCATTAATTCATTCGTGGGTAAAGGTTTATATTTTGATTTTTCGTTAATAGAATAACTAACGGCCGGTAGCGCAGTGGTAATTACAATTGCCACCTAGAGCTAGATACTGGTTCGACCCCACCATTGGCCCGCCAAGTCTCCCACCTTTTTGGGGGAAATTCATAGTGGACATCTGGAACAGTGCACTACTTGAAGTCCAAGCGTGAATGCTATGCCCTAGGTATCTCAGGACTCTAGGTTAGAATCGACTCGATCAGGATTCAACGGTATTGGTGACGAAGATGAAAACGTCCTCAGGCAGCAATCTCCAATCCACATGATGAAAGCTAAAAGAACTTCATGGGCGATTGATGCGAGGAGAGGAATCAAATGCAAGAAAGGGTGGCACCCTCACAATAGATGTGAAAGACTGGTCATATAAAGTAGAATAAAAGTAATAAAGCAAGTTGAAATAAGTTCAGATAAATAATTCTTTCTACTTATGTTCAGCAAAGACGAGGTGTTATTTTAGATAAATAAGCTTAGTTTAATCTGGTTGAGAAATCAAATCTTATCTGGTTCAACTTAGGATCGCTTTCTTTCAGTATTATTTGATTCGTAAGTAATGTCGGATTTCGCCACAATGAAATTTAGAGATACATCTGATAGTAATTACTCCTTGTATTGTTGCTGGGTTATACAACTTTTTTCTTGATGAATAATTTACCATATAATACTTAGCCGAAAGTATACTTACAGTGATTCTAGGCCAATTAAAATGATGCTGTCAAGGCATGAAAACCGCATAGTTTTGCTTTATGAGTTCCCATTGTAACGTAAAGTAACGGAGGTAACCGAAAATGTCGTCAAAGCGTAAGCCAGCAATGCTCTTCCGAACTTATGATGCACTGAAGGTGTTTAGGCTTCGTAGCGTAGGTGTACATCTCTTTCGCAGTGAACGTTGTGCACATCTATCATCTCTTCACGACCATGTGAAGCCGTTAATCCATACTGCCCCACCGAAAGCTATTTGAGGGGTTGACTTGGAGCACGATATTCGCCCTTCAGTAATTGCTCTTTAATATAATTCACATTCGGAAGGAGAAAAAGCATGGTAAAGGCGTGCATCATAAATCTAGAGAGAGCGGCGAGGTCACGATTATAAAGTATTTGTGAGATGCGATAAAAGGCGGATCTTATACGGTACTAACTTTTGGATTATATCGAGATGAAGCTATTCCGCTTTTGCCTTAAGCGAAGTCTAATTTACATTAAGTGATAGTTGCGATGTTTTCATTTTCTGCAAAGAGGATCGTGTAGTACAAAGTCTTCATTTCTACTGGGGTGATCAGAACAGACATGAACTTACGTGAAATCGGTGAAGTGTTACAAAAACTGCAACATATATATATATCTATACAATGCGAACGAAGAAGATCCAGTCCCGTCGAACAATAACACTCGACCACATGTTTCCTAACTAGCACTGCAAGGGTTAAATGATTTAAGCAACGGAACTTTATCTCATCCACCGTAGTTTTCGAATTTTGCGGAAATAAATCTTACTTTTTGAAAGCATCTTAACAACTGGTGGATGAGAGAATCCGCAAAACTAAACTACTGCAGAAATTACGGCTGAAGATTTCATTACTTCCCGGATTTCGGCATTTCTTGTAACTGGAATAAATTTTTATCTTATTGTCAGAAACCTGTATATTCTACATGTCTCTACTTTATTTAATACGTTATGTTTTGGTCTACTTATGATTGCTTGAAATTCATAGTCTGAAACACCACTTTCTTAGAAGTGCAAGAAAATCACTGTCTTTGACGTATTTCAAGTGCAGATTTGTTTATGGGCATTCTAGGAAACAAATGTAGGAGTCATATGATTGCATTGTTTTGCTGTATTTGTCATTCTTGTAGGTGTCATTTGGTGAGGCTGATTCTGATGGTGACGGTGGTAGTCTGTGTCGTGCGTTGTCTGACGTCTCTGTTGTCGACCCGTGTGAAGTGCCTCGAGAGTCGAGCGGCATACCCCTGTCGAGGAATACACACTGTCAGATATGTGATAAAGCGTATCCAATGATAGGTGTTTTGCGACCTGAAGATGCCGAACACCGTTGCAGGTGCGATAGAATTTCAACTTTGTCTTATTTCTTACTCAATAATTCGAGTTGTGATAAAAGACTAGCTGTGTTCTTGAGTAAGTTAGTAAGGTTCGTATTTAAAAGGTGTTTTCCTGCATGAGTATATATGTATATCTACGTACATATATATATATACATTACTGTCGCATGTAGAGCAGTCGGTAGAGATGCTCTACGGCTCACATTTTGTCGTAAGTTCGATCCTATGTCTTGTAAAGTAGTTTTCAAGTTTAAACAAGCACATTTCGCCTATAGGCAACCTTCCAGTATGAAGTAGAAATTACTGGAGTCTTGTTTTCTTATTACGACGATAATTTTTTGGTTTTCTGAGGCACATTAGTCGCTTTTTCTACCGTGTATCGTATTCCAGGCATCGAAACGATTGAAAACTGAAATTTCGTACAGCATAACATGATGGTGTTTCAGAACATTTTTGATGAGTACGCTTGCAACTTTTTCGTGAAAAACTTGGAAAACCCTAAACCTTTGATCTTCAATTTCTTTGGAACACGTTAGCCCCCGGAAAGGATAGTGGCGAGTTCGATTCCCATCGTAGACATCTGCGATCTGGAGTTTTGCAAATGCCACAGCATCACTGTGGAAATATGAACAGTTTGTAAAAATCCGTGTATTCCTGTGGATGATATTGCATATCCTACATAAGTCAGCCAAATTCTCAATTCTCCAAATGCTCTAATTGTTGGGAAATTATGTGCAATTGCCATGAAATAGTGCGTTCGCGAGTGTATTAAGGACATTGTTGTTGTGGTGAGTATGCACTTCTTAAGGCTGTGTATGCAGTCAGTGTGTCATCAGTGCTCTCGTCAGCGGTATCACACAACAGAAGATGATGGAAAAGGAGTGCAACGTCGTATGTGCGACCGTTGTTACCAGAAAATGATCCCTGCTGAGGCAGATGAAGACGTTCACGTACGTAGAAAGTCTATTTTTTGCAAATACTTCCTCCATTGTTATTACAAAATGGCGAACAATAAGGGACATTTGGTATTGAGTTCATATGTGTTTTCCTAATGCTTAAAGAATTTTCAATTTGTGGGAGTGCTGCTAGCTTCTATTTTCTTTTCTTTTCGACTCATACTTTTACAGTTATTATAGGAACTATACAAATGCTCTTCTTTCATTTTTATACAATTTTCAGTATATGAATATACTATGAATATAATATACAGTATATGAAATATACATCCTCTCAACAGTTTACCGTCTCCTGATAACTGGAAGGTGTTCCTGGGTGTCGGGCTGCGATGTACAGCGGCGATTCATCCTCCCGGCGGGTTCTCCCATGCTAAGAAGTCCGGCGTTTCCATCAAGAAGCGCAACTAAGAGTAAACTAATGCCGTGATCCACTACCGTCTTGGTATCAAACTAGTTGCTTGGTGGTAAATCGCTCACTGATTCACAAGGGCGACAACTGCCTGTTGTGGTGACGACGTAAGGCGGACTTTGGCCAGGGTGACCTCGGATCTCTAGGGAACCACAATGGCTTAGCCAGCAAAAGTCCGAAAAATGGTAATGTTACCGGGTCCCTCCTAACCTAAGTAGTCCTTGGTCTAATTTAATAATAAAAGAAATGGGAAAAAATCCCTTGTTTGACTGTTTATAATGAAGCTCCTTTATATCAGCACCAGTGCCATTGATGAACGTATCAATAATTATGGTAACTAGTCGTAATAGTAAAAAGTGTTTGTTAATAACAGTAATAATCTCAGTATTCATAATAGAGGTAACAGTAGTAGTAGCAACATTCATAACAGTATTACTAACAAACATTGCTTTTATTGGTTTTTACATTGCTTAGCGTTCAACTTCACTATTATGAAAATGTTGCAACAAACAAGTTTGACGTAAAAAAATGCCATCTGTGTAATGAAACGGCTGTTATAGTAGTCAGATTTGATCCTATGCAAAAATTCGCAGTTATTGTTTTAGGAAGTGGCGTCGATTCTAAGCCTAAGTTCGTCGTCACCGCGTCGTTCATCGTCAGTTGGTGATACGAAGTTATCGTCTTCTTTCTCATTCATGGGATCGCCAAGTCAGGCTGTGAAAGGTTGAAAAGGTGGTAAAATTGCTTTAATCTATTTTGCGAGGTGAGCGTTGTTTCGGTTGTTACCACATACGTCCTACGAAATGCATGCCATGTGGGTGTAACGAACCTTTTCTCAACTGCTGTGTGCGTTTTTCCACCTGTATTTATCGGTTGCTTTTAGTCTGTTTAAGGGTATGTTATCATGTGGTTGCAGTTAATATATTGATGCTTCTGTGTGCTGTTTATAGTTTGATTTTGTATATATATGAATATAGATTAGGTTCTCTATCATTCTATTGAATGGGACTATTCATACTCCGAAATCGAAGAAGTCTTATGCGTAAGTGCTCGGAATTCTGAAATTTCTCTTTTTGTCTGTTCATATTTCTGACAGTTCCAATAGCATTGTTTCATATCATGATACGGTTTCAATTATTGTCCTCATTCATTGTCCTCATATAACTGCACCGTGTGTGTAAACGGGATTTAGGACACTCACGCGCATCCAGGGGTGTTCGAAACACTCACATTTCAGTCTGTCATTAAACTAATATGCTTCGGGTAGAGGCACTGCGGGTTTCTAGGAAACCATTTACTTGATTCTATCGCTCGCGCTGATTCGAGGGATGTCGATATATCTACTTTGGTCATGGTAATTCGCGACCACTTAATATGTTTTAGGTTTTTTGGGAAGCTATCGCGTTGGGCTGGGATTGGAATAAATTGCTATTATTCTCATAAACCCCTTTAACAGAAATTACTATAGAGATATTCTTTTGTTGACATAAAATTAACCTTTGTTGTTAACCAACCGAATATTGTGCGCCATCTTTTTTTTTTCAATTTTGGTTTCACGGTGTTTCAACAGATAAAATTTTATGAACTGCCTGGGAATCGTGCGTGCAGTGGACGTGATCCCTGTTTACTCTCGCTCTCACACAGACGTACCTGCTTACGTGCAAGTTTATGCACGCTTATGTTTCTCAGTTTTTTGTCAGTCTTCACCAGCCGGCTTGTAAATCTCGTTCACTTTTGCCTACATCCTTCTGTGATGGTAGTTTTGTAACTGGAGTGCTGTTTGGTAGATATAGGTACGTTTATCTTAGTATAGGGGATTAGCGGTGTAATGTTTGTTATCATGACAATGCTGTTCATTTACCACCGTTTGACAAGTTACGTGTTCATTCTACGTTTATCTAGAGGTGAGAATATATGGTCAAATTTTGTATATGTGCATGTATGTGTAGATATACGTATATATATACATATATATATTTATATTTATATCTATATATAGCTAAATAATGCGGAATAGCTGATGTGAATATTTTGCTCATTTGATTTCTATGAATGAAGATGGTAAACCTGTTAGCTTGCGATATTTTCGAATGGTGTTCTGTGTGAAACAAGAGGGCGTGGAATGTCTGTCGTGTTTTGTTTAAGTCCCATAACAAACAGGAAATGGTGGCTTCACTTAACCGCGGGCAGTGTTATCTTGATAAAAATTAGTTCTGGAAGTTGTTTTAGATGTTCACATGGGTGGGTGAAGTGCTGAGGAAATCGCGGTAATGCGCTGGTGCGGAACTAAACTGAAACCGTTCAACGGTGTTTAATGTCTTGCGTCTTCTATCCATTCCTAAGATGACCTTCACTCGATGACGGTGTAAGATGCGGGTTCAGTGGTTCTTTGTGAACTTTGTGAGCAGTTGCTTATTATGGGGTGCTTTCATCTCCCACGTTATCTGACTTGTTAAGTAACGACTTCACGTTATTATTACTTCTTAAAGATTTTCTTCGTATTTTTGTTGAGCAAACGCGAGGTGTTACTATTCTTTGTTCACGATTAAGCTGACGTTTCGGCGG
>UYYA01000152.1:0-101857 GCA_900624975.1 Angiostrongylus costaricensis | reverse complement strand
CCACCATAGACACCTGCGGTCCAGAGTTTTGCAAATATCTCAGCAACGTTGTGGTTGTATTTCGCTTAGTAACCTGCCATGAAAATTATAGAAGGCAGAAAACAAAAACATTAAACATTGTTATACCCACCGTTATTCAGTCTCTACTTTTTCCCTGTTTACTCTCAGCAACAAAGTCACAGGGGAAAAAACCACGTTTCAGGGCAACGGAAAAATATTTGCCGTTCACTGAACATTTTTTCGGAAACTTATCCACAAAATGACTCTTCAGGAAGGAAATCTTTACAGTGTTCCCTTAAAATCCCGCTTCTTACTATCCACCCAACATCGTTGATGAAACTACTTTGCACCATGCGATTTGTTCTTTTGTTTACCCACGATATACTTTCCTCTTGAACCGAAATTTACATAAGGGCGTAATAATAAGTTCCTATAAAGAAAGACACAAATATTTTGCTGCTGGAATATCCAGAATTCGATGCGGTACCGAGGGCATCGGAAGGAGACCATCTTAATGTTTTAATAGATGGAGAATCAGGGCGTATAGTGGCTGCTTTTTCAAAATAGCTTGCACGACTGCTTAGGTTAAGAGTTTGGCTTAAAAAAAGATTCCGGCGTTGATTAGTCGCTAAGCGATGCGCCATTTATGCGACTTCATCAAGAACTGTTAAAGTTGCTTGAATGCAAAACTGACCTACAAATGATGCCCAATCCGTTCCACTAAATACCAGGAGTGTGACATACCATATGCAAGCTATAGAGGAATAGAGGGACCCGTGACTCCACGGAACATGACCGAATCGAAATCCATATCTGCATACCACAGACCACCCTACTCCGACAGAGGCGAGAATTTGGAAGCGTGGAGCTTTTTCGCGAATAGCTTCCTGATTACAATATCGAATAGAAAGTACAGGGAAAATTTTGCGGCGATAGAGCTCTTCGTCAGCAATTCATTAAAACAATACAAAGGTGCTTAATCAGCCTTCCACATCGTTCATAAAAAATTCGTTAAACGGCAGACCGTCGCCGACTACGTTTTGATTTCGAATGCGGAAGAAGAGAATCTCCGAAACAGGAAGTACTCGCCGAAGACTTTTTATCACATACAGAAAGTTAGTGGAAGTTTCACCTTCACCGCCCGCTAAGGCTGTTCGCACGATGGCGGAAATTTCATACTGAACATCTGAACATTTTCGCACTGTTAATCACTGAAGAAAATTCTGAAAATTAGGTAAGCATTTATTGTTTGAGAAAAAATTTATCATTTTTAGAAACAGCTGTTGCTTTCCAGTGGTTGCTTCAAATGCTTTTAAAAGCTCCGAAACACTTCCAGCACATCAACAAGTACTGCAGTGAAAGGGCCTGAAGAAGCTTGCATGAACATGCAACACTTTTCAGGCGATCGTCATTACAAGATTTCTAACATTAGAAAGAACGGTGAAGAAATAGAATTATGGGTAAGGTGAAGTAACCATTTCGCTATACAGAGTTGTCGAATAGAATATTTTGTTTTCCTGCACGCGAAGGAGAAGTGTAGGGACTCAGTCGGCGCTCCATAAACACTTGCCTTTTATAGAAACTCGGAACATTTAAAAAGGTGGCAAAGGAGACTGTAGCTCAGTGTTCGTACAACCCGCTTTTTAAAGGACGTCGAGTACTTTTCTCTGTTTAATTGACTCTCGATCCCATCAAAGTATAACATACTGGTGCGGTCCGACGACACTTCGTGCTCTGCCGAAGTTATTTTCCATTATGCTTAAATGAAATTCTAACGATGATCTTCTTCGGCAGTCAAGCCGCTTTGCCATCAAAGTAAAAGATTTCGTAGCCTTAGTTCTTCGAATAAAGAATGAGAGGAGCTAAACAAATGCGTTTTGCATTTTTAGGAATTCACTGCTAAAAACGTGGCATGTCGAAGAGTGTGCTTCTTTCCTGTCAGCCGAAATAACCGTTGCTAGTTATAAAAGTGCATCTCTAACGACGCTGCTTTGTTGATTCTGCGTTTCCTTATTTCTGGGAAGTGAAAATTTAGCGTGTCTATAATAAAAATAAGAAGTGCGAAACCCAATTTAAACCAAGCAGCCGAAAAATCAGCGCATTCGATGAATTATTTCTATGCAATCGCCTTCGCGTCCATGGTTTCCTTTTACACCTCATTTACCGATTTCCATGTACCGCGGAGTGGCAGAGTGCTCAGTGCCAGCAGTATCAACCATAGGCATAATGGAGATTCTAAGAATTTTGCTTTAAATCAAGCAGATTTGGAGTATGTAAAACTCTTGGGAAAAAAGGCTCCAAAATATCTGTCGCATGGCTTCGCTGACGTACAGATGCTAAGTTGAAATCGCATCGCTTACTTCTCTGAGGAAAACACAAATTTAATCTCTAATTGATATTTCCACTAATTTACTACTTTTTAAATCTCTTCGGGAGTGATTTTTTTCAAACTTACCAGTTTAGGAAACATGGCGACTGTTTCAGCACGTACGCTGCTGCTTCCTCTCCTCACCATTACCACAGCCTTGGGATGTGGTCCAGGAGGGCCAAGTATTAATTAGAATATTGTTTGTTAAACATTGGATATGGATTTACAATGTTAACGTTTTATTCAATGCCTTTTAAAAGTTTCTACGGCAGGGTATTATTTGTGAAACAACCGCAATGATGATGAGATATTTCTTAACTCCGGACACCAGGTGTATGCGGTGGGTAACGAACGCGCTACTGTCGTTCAGACACCTGCAGTTCAGAATAATAAAACAAATATAATAATAAGTTTAATATATCTTGTTTCATTGGCAAATTAATACGAGGTCGCTACCAAATGTTTAGCCCGCTAACGTTCCTACGTCTTCGTTTTCCTCAGAGCCCGTGATTCAGAGTCGATTTGCTGCAGTCGTTTTTTTTCTCCATATGCTCCCTTCGTCGTGGCTTGCAGTCGGACCTTCTTCAGCGAAGCACCGCTTGAACGAGACAACCTCTCCTGGCAGAGCTCCCTTGAAGAGGACCGTTTTCATTGACTAGCTGCTGCTTATAATTTGCTTTCCAAAGGATAATCTATCTTGCAGCTGTTGCTACTAGATAAGCTTGCACGTAAAAGAGGATAAAAGATAAAACCTTCAGTGTTGATCAATCCATAAGTGATGTGCCACGCACTCGTCCTCATTAAGTATCTTTTAAAGGTGACTGAATGCGTATATGGCCTTTCCAATGACTCACGATCCCCTACCGTTGTATCGAGCCAGTACTGCTATCCTCTCAGACACGTCTGGTACCTATTTCTCTACTCGTGTGGGACGGAGGGCTGGGGGGGCAAGGACGCGAGGATTGATCCTGTATTTGTGTTGCAAGGCGCCTCGGACCACAGCACCACGTGGGTTCTTACACTTAGCGAAGTAATACCACTTTCGATATTACTGGCGTAATATCGCTGGCCATTTATCCCGAGTTTAAATAAAAACACGTTTATAAAGAATAAATATAATAGTAAGTAATAACAAGTAGTGATGCAAACATAATAAATAATGAGGAATAATATGTATGACTAATTTAAACCTGTGCATTTTGAACTTAAATTTATGAGACTTAACCATGTTAGTATCTCCAGTACTCCATCCCACTCAAGAACGGTAGGAATACCCAGTGCCATATTTTAAAAGAAGCACTTTGTCCTAGAAGGTCCCGAAGCACTTTTAAATAATAGGAATAATATGAGGGTTAAATAACGAGGTCTGGTCATCGCTTTTTCTTTAAATGTTTGTCAATTGTTTCAAACACATGTTTAACAAAATTTTTTAATTCCAGTTTCTATTTATCCATTAGAAGAGTGGAGTCTTGTTTCGGTTTTTATATATTCACTAGAAAACCCGTGAAATTCAGCTACAATGAGCACAAGGACCTTCAACGTATCCGGCTTCACTCTACCGGTGCAGATGGTTTTCTCAATGGCACAAGGTGCAGCCGCCCGAGTCCCCGGTATTGCACCGTCTGCAGCGGCGGCTAGTGGATTTGTGACGCGAATTGTAATGCAAGCAGTGAGTTCTCATTTCTTCGGTCGGTTTAATGAACAGGTTTTTAAAGGACTCAGTAGAAAAACAATTTTTGGGCAATTTTTATGGCTTTGGGTAATTTAATTGGAAAGTTTCATTTAAGTTCTACTTGTTTGCGAGAACTCCGTTCTTCAGGTGTTTGATGTTCTCGAACGACAAGGTCGCGCAGCCGGCCTCTCTGATCCTATAATCCAAATCATTTTGGGTCAACTCACTGTTAGCATAAACTATCAACCTCTGGACTGCAAAGACGTAGAAGTTAACCCATCTAATCCTGCACAAGAGATTATGAGTAGGTTTCGAAGACTTGAGGTTCGTTTGGCGGATTCAAGGTGCGAAGTAGGCAAATATTCACATCGCCAAGAAAGCGTTCCATACTTTCGGTATAGTTCCTTGACAATGGAAGGAAACCGATTTTTAAGTGGATCGTATACCCTAATCGGCCTTTTTTGGAAATTAGTCGTGGGAACAGTGTATGCTTCTGCTTTCCAACAGGAAGACAGGAAAATACAATAGAGGATCGTGGAACTAAAACCTTTCCTTACCACCAAATCACCTCGTGGGCTTATTTTTAGCTCTATCTAACCCTAAAGTAGCCTTAACAACACCAAAAGATTTGCGTTAGGCTTACTTCCATTAATTGCTGCAAAAAATGTACAAAGTTGTGTACAAAAACCAAAGAAAAAATAAATACCAATCTTCGCTGAAATCGAAATGCACTTCCAGTTAAGTTACTACTTTACGCAGCGCTTTTAAATGTTTTATCTTGCCAGAGACTATTGAATATCGATTATTTGCTCAAAGAAAGCGGAAATTTTCGAAAAGAAATAAAATATTTGCTAAATAAAAGAGTTACTTGCAGTTATGAACGATATGCGGCCGAAATGCATAATCATTAGCAACACAGTGACTGCAATATGCAACATGAACTGTATGCTGAGCAACGGAATGATGGTGCTGGGTATTCCCACCCAGCACTTGTCGATTTCAGGAACGCTCATGGTTTGAATTCCACTCTTCTTTATAATGATGCGTTCTAAAAAGAAAATGATCTTCCTAGACCACAAACCCGATCATGGCGAATTGGTCGAGAGAGATGTGGCAAAGCGTGGTGAACAGAGTGATTCGAACCTTAGCCTTGGGTCAGTTTGGATCGAATTTCTTCTCAGCAGTTGCCACCGTCTCATGAAACGAGAAGTCACCCGACAGTTCCTTGGAATGAACAAGCCATTTGTGTGATTTTTAAAGCCGTAAAAGCATGAAAAAAGTAAACTATTTAGCGATAAAAGTGTTAAATAATAAAGAAGACGTTGAAGGTTGAAATAAAGTGTCTTGCATAAAGAATCTTCAATGCAGCACTAATGAGCCGATTGAGAATTTCGTATATGAAAAATGAGTGGAAAGATATATAATGTTGTTTACAACTGAAGAAAACGTCGCTTAATTTTAATCCAAAAAACAAGCTAAAATATGGAACTCGATGCATTTTTTTAACACAATTTGAGCATTTCAGGTTCTGAAGAAAGTGAAGTATCGGAAAGGTCAGATATTGCGAACGAATAACTCCTGTAGCAACAAAATCGTATGACTGTCTTTGTACACGTGAAAATTGCGTAATCTGTGATAACGGCAGAGAATATGACTTCATGAGTTCGATTACGGTTTGCCTGACCTCTCTTGAAGAGGTATAAGACTAAATACATTGCCTAATTAGGTTACCACTTTATACCACTATAAAAGCAAAGCAAGATGGGAAAGAATCAGCAAAGTACTCCACTAAGCACATAGTGAACAAAAATGTATAATGCAGGAGATTTTGAAATCAAGGTTGCGTTCGCCATATAAGAATTTCTAAGCATCCATAATATTTCATTTCCTCGACAATCCATCACTGTTTGCTCATTGTGGCTGACTAACCTCCTTAAACAACTGGTAAATGTCTCTATCATTTCCAAAAAACTGCATCACATCTTCACGGCATTGCTCGCAGACACTCAAATATTCTCTAAGAGTTGCATTGAGCAAGAAAAGCCGTCATCTGCTGTTCTATCACTCGCTCCTCTTGAACTCCGTCTTTCTTCTTCATTACAACAATTACGAAACACCTTCTTCAAGGCTGAAAATTTAACGAGATGGTAGGCTTTAATGTAAAGCTGTGCATTTACTTCCTTAGAAAAATCACGAATCATTTGATAATGTAGAAACAGAGAAAATTCCATACCAACGAAAATATTAGATTTGCGCTTAAGCGAAGCAATACACGTTGTTTCTTATTATTTGTCAAGAGTTGAAATAGGGAATTTGTAAAACTGGATGCGCAGTGGCTTTGTATTACCGGTTGATGGCTATGCAGATCTAATCATAGTTATCCAGATATACCACCTTGCAATTCTACATAAGAGAAATTCGTAGAACTTTCGTAGAACGACAAGTCGAACATCGATCGGAATTTCGCATCGAAACTTGATACTTGGTTGTTCAACGGCCCGTCATCACTAGTTATGAGGGCGCCAACAAAATCTCCAATTTTCGGAGATTTGCTGGTTAAGCCATTGTGGTTCCTTGGAATCCCGAGGACAGCCCGGCCAAAGTCTGCCCCAGATCGTCACCACGGCAGGCTGTCGCAGACCTTGTGGATCAGAGGGAGATTTACCACCATGCGACTTTGAGACCAGGACGGTGGTGGACCCTGGTATTGGTTTACTCTTAACTAGGCATCGTGATGGAAGCGCCGGACTCGTTCTCAGCTTGGGAGACCCTGCCGGAGGACGAATCCATCGCTGTAAATTGCAGTCCGACACCCAGGAATACCTCCCAGCCAAGGTGAGCCGGTAAACCGTTGGGAGGTCTCACTGTCGCTCTTCTATTAACAAATGGTAGAATGCTTTGAAACTGAGAAGCTTCTATTGATGTAGGCGAACCGTGAACTACTAGTTGCTAATAGTTGCTTTCGAAGTGATGAGTTTGAACACTTGTCATTCCTCAATACTTCATGGGCAGAAATAGATATCGAAAACTGCACCAGGCGTTCTTGAAGTATAAAAGGATAAAGCTCTCGGCCTTGATCAGTCCCTGAGGAATGCGCTGTGCATTCGACTGCATTAAGCATCGTTGGAGGTGATTGGATGCATATTTGGCTTTTAAAATGGCTGGTGGTGGCCCTACCGATGTATCGACCCAGGGCTGCTATCCTCCCAGACAAGCCTGGTACCAGTTTGCCGAACCCGGAGAAATGGAAGGCTTGGTGGGCCATGAGCTCAGAGATCAATTCCACGTGTGTGTCGCAGTGGCGCCTCCAACCACTGTCCCATATGCGCCTTTTTAAATTCAAGTTGAATACCATACTACACTAACAGGCGCTCTTACACTTTGCAATTATAGAAAACTTCACTCTTGAAAAGTCCTCTATCTATCGGTCTAAACAATAGTATTTGGTGTCCATGTATGGCCACCTCGCAGCCGCACATCAAACACCGCAATGTGACTTTTGTAATCTACTCGGTCAATTATGTTCAGTGTTTCAGGCACAGTAACGGTTCAGGTTTGACTTCAGCACACCAACGATGGGTTATCCGAAGTAGGAGGCTTAACCATGGAACAGTTTACTTCTTCCATGCGAAACAACGAAGCTAATAACGTTTGATGTTTCAGGCAGTTAGGTACAGTCTATTACGGTCCAGGATCAACAATCCAGATTAACCGCAGTTGCATACGCTCGCGGCTCCCGCAGCCAATATAAGCCAGGTGCCCTCGACGGCGGAAACATGCCATCACTCACCTTACCCTCGATAGGTAGCGCGGATAATCCGCTCCTCACAATATCATTCCTAGTCATCCTCAAACACTTCAACTCATTCTCATTCAATCTCACTCATTCTTAGTCATTCTCACACATTTATCGTTCTGTAATCAGCAGATTATTGTATCTCGTTTCTCAGCTTGTCTACGGTGCGATGTCAGCAGTGACGGATGTTTCCAAATGCGTTCTGTTTGCAACGCCATCCGTGGCATGTACCATTCCTCCCACAATGTATGCTTGCTTATGCTATGTTCTGTTGAGACGCTATAGGCTTGTCAGTTTCAGCCATTATCATACTGGCCGTTGACTCTTAGGCAATGGTGGCACCCATCGATGCTCAAAGTTCATGTTGCTGACATAGCGCTATCCACGTAAAACTGCCCATAGCACCGTCAACGCTCATGTAACTTACTGTCTTCATCGATCCACTAAAATGCACCTCATCGCTATAATGCTGAAATCTTAGCTCAGCTGAAATATGGCTACTCTGTAACCCTCTCCGCCCCAGCATACTGTCTCCCTCAGCCGCCGCACGGGCCGCAGATAGACGCGGCGCGGCATCGCTTACGGCTGACCAACGGTTACTTCTTTGTAATCATTTATTATTGCTGTTAATATTGTATTAATGGTATAGTAATATTCGAAAGCCATTGTCTGGTTGTTAGCCTCACTCCACTACAAGCCTTAGCACGTCAGAGCTTTAACTCGCGTCATTACTCTACCATTATTTCTCTATCGTTACTATTATGTTATAAATGTTGCATTTATGTATTGAAGGCTTAGTTCCCCAAGCTTGAGGCTGGTAGAACACTACAATAACTAAAGGACCCGCGTGGCTAATATTCTACACCAGTCCGAACCGCCACACTTCACCGCTAACTATTTCGTTACATGAATGGTGAGGAGAGCACAACATTACAGAATGATAATCCTGATCTTAGTACTGAATTTTATTCTCGACGGAATAAGTACAGCTTTGAAACGCTACTTGAAAATTGAAAGTCTAGACAAATCGGTAGCAGTGAAAGAAATAACACCGAACACTCTCGTGTGCTAACTAGTTCGTGACTGCCTGTATGGCCGCATACGATCAAGGCGATGCTGCACAATATGTGTTAACTGTAGCGATGGTCATTGCACGAAATCGGGCACGGTGATATGATTTCTTGTAAAGCGTGCGGGAACTAATACATGAGTGAACGTGGTCGACCACTATCCATTCCTATAAAATGACACTCAGTCACCGATCATAAGCTGAGTGCGGTACTATACTAAGCGAGGATAGACACATTCACTTGAAACGTAAAGTTTTGTAGAACAAGTCAGTATCCTCACATAGAAATCTGACATCACCACGTGTAACATACGAGGAATATTGGTCAAAGAATGCAGAAGTGAATTGAAGAAAAGAGTGCTTCATCACTACACGAAATCTCACACAGTATTCCAAGCTGATATTTCAACGTGAGAAAGACACATTGCCTATCGGTGTCAACCTTCCATGGAAGGTTTCTACATGGAATATCCGTGTAAGACTCATAGAAGATGGTTATTGCGCTCATGAGCTATTTTGTCCCAATACGCTTGAAATGTTGTTCTCGCGTTTTTCTGTTGAGGTCACAGAGGTGTCTGGTTGACCAGATTCAAGTTAACGTGACCATTCCGAGTTCTGGAAAGTGCGCAATCCAGGAAGGCCAGTTTTTGTAAAAAAAGTGAACGTATCGTGGTTGCGCATCAAGCGAATGGCGAATTTTATTTTGTATTGAGAGGACTAGAGAGGTGGAGAATGAAATATTTCGTTATAAAAAGACTCGAAACGCTAAGAATAATCGGAACGCCATCAAGCCAATAATTTCTCTGATCTGGTGTCATGCGATGTTCCAGAGCATCTAGACATTGCCTTCGCAAAATTTAAGCTTCGAGAAATAATGCTGACCCCTACAGCGGGTGAACTTGGAATTACTTCATTAAGTTGCAGATCATTGCTTAAAAAGCCCTAATTAAGATGGACATAGTAATTTTGCTATTTAACATTTTCTCCGCTAGTAGAGATTAGCAACGCCTGGACATCAATTAATTACTTTAGTGTAGGAGAAAAACGTAATGAACAATGTGCCCATTGCTATTTTTGAAAGAAAAACAATAATACCACTGCTGAACTGAAACTTCGGTAGTAACGGAATCTGTTCCTCGAATTGCCTTCGTTGCCCGATTATGGTAGTGCATGGAAAGTGCGAAGAGAATTTTGCACTGGAACGGCTCGTTGCTCAGGAATTCGTTAAAACACTAATTAAAATTTATTACAGAACTGCTCATTCACCTTCATGGAAACGCCATGAAGGCAGCGATGCTTTGGCAACGATGGCCGCGCCTTAGAATGGCTCCGCATGGAAACGGACTCGTTCTCGTTATCCGAGAATTGTCCTAACATTGGAATTCAGTGGAATCTTCACATGGTTTGAGCCCAACCATAATGTAACACGCATGCTAATGGAAATACCTTACAAAATTTCCTGAATCCCTTTCTCAGAAGTCAAACGAAAAAATCAACTTTCAGGTTTAAGAAAACGTCACAGGCGAATAATCGTCTAGTGGACAGAAACTTTGTGAACTGCCAAATGAGTTTCACTTTCTCTTATTGAGAAAAATTTTGGAAATTGATGACCATTTTTGACGATGGAAAGGCTTAAACTAGAAGTAGATATGATTTTCTATCAAGTACATATTTTCAGTGCCTCTCAACAGTACCAAACCCCTTCAAGAGCGAAATAAAATATTAACAACAGGAATTAACTGTAAGAAAAGCTAGAAGAACGTCTCGCATTTCATGCGTGGTTCTTCCCTAAAGATTTCTAAAAAAAAACAATAAAGAATTGAAAAGATCGTCTTTCTCTAAACCTCAGCATAATTATCGATATAGCTGCATGTATGATTTTACGAACTGCTCTTTTTAGCCGGCGCGAGGTTGGTTGAGATGTTCTCATTGTTGTTGTCTTTGTTCAGCAATGGCTGACGTTTGGGCGACTTTGCTTCCTCAGAGCCTGGACGTACCATGTGTAACGGTAGCCCCACAATTTGTTGGATTACATAATATTAATGAAGACCAAGCATATGAAAACACGCCAATTTTGAAAACCACCCGAGTTTTTAATCTCTAGAACTACATCTCCTCAAGCGATGCAGCCATGCTTTGAGAGTTATTGCGAATCCCTCTATTAAGGGATGCTTAGATAAGAACAACACTGCTTACCTCATGTGGGCTTCGACTCCGCTACTACTTTCATCGAGGGCTCATATGCTATCCGCCACATAAAAGATACTCCTTGCTTTGCCTTTCGTTTAGTAAGTATGTTTACCTTAACGTTCATATCAGCAATCGCCTATGAACGAGAATGATTTGCCCTGCACAAATTGGCTATGAACCCAGTCAAGCTAAAATCAAAGTGGAAGAAGAAAGGGAGAACAAGGGCATCTGTTGGCATAATGAGTAGTACGTGAACACCTATGAGAGCAGTCTCGAGTTCAAAACCCACCTGTACTTCCGAGCTTTGCTCATATCTCAGTATGCTTAAAAGGGATAGCGTAATGGCGCGTTTCTAAATTTGAAATGTCCTTTCTAGATGTTTTCTGATTTCTCTCGAAGACATTGCTCAGCAAAAATAGAGAACGATGGAAACTTTGAAAAAATTGTCATCTGGATGGTCATTTGTTCGAAAAGCAAGAAAAGCCAGCGTTATTAGGTTAAGTAACTGCAAATGGAACAGTGAAGCATGAAATTTACAAGGTACTTTCCATAAATGTTGTAGCAATTTCCTATTTGTGTTTCAATACCAAGTCGAAAATCACTGGAAAGATTCTTCCTTATCCTCGGACGGTTAATAGATGAAAATCTGTCACTAATTGGCTAGATATTTTGCTCATAAGAGAATATCCCTCGTAACGGTATAAGATTAAATGCTTTAAAGGAAAAATTGAAGGCCTCGTTGAGCCTGATGAAAATGAGCAGCCATGAGACGTGTCTTTCTCGGTGCTGCTGGATAAAGTAACTTGGTCGGGTAACTACAACCGTTGCTTTTGCATTTTATCAGAAGGTGATTTGCTAATGACCGACTAGACAGTTGGCGAGTAATCAATGTTATATTTCTTTCACTTCTCAAGCGAATAGATGCGTACAATGTTTACTTTTCTTGTTTCCAAAATTTTCCTTTGCAATCAATGAATACATTTCGATGGGAAGGCGACCTGTACTCACCGTAGATGAAAAAAAAATAGGTAGATGGATTAATAAAAAAGTAGGACAAATAAATAAGTAAATAAATGGCGCACAGATAAAAAGATTTTCACACAGTAAATAAGCACATACCTTGGACAAATAACATGAAAGGACACATTTAATCTTTATTTCTACATGACCCGTGACCATATCTTCCATTCGGTTCACAGCACTTCTTGCATTTAGTTTGTTTCAATGGCATTCATCGCTCGCAAGTATTCCTGCCGAAATTTGGCATATTGTTTCACGTGCTGCTTGAAGAATTCGTCTTCCATGCGAATCTCGAACAATGTTTGTCAAGTCAATCTTTTTTACGATCCTGAAATTACCAGGGTTGAGGTGTTCCCACGTGGACTGGAGGAGCGCGTAGTGAACGACATTGGGAAATAGGGTCGACCCAGCATCTTGCTCCACGGTGGACTGCATCACTAATCAGTGCGCTGCCCTCCTTCTTGAAATGACACAAACTTTTGGAAAGTTCTTTTTATACTGCTTCTCTCTAGCGTGGAAGTACAAGTTCAGTATTATATCTTTTTATTAGCACATAATATCCGACCTATCGGTGGTTTCTCCTTTCTCAGAGCCTGGAATGGTTAAAATTAAAGCAATCTGCTCAGCTAAAACCATTCATAACTCTAGCAAATATGACTTAACATATAAATCTAAACTCGTATAAAAAACAGCTTCTTTTAAACACCCACCGTTTTGTCCGTTGTAAGTTTTCCAGTTAGTTAGTGCAGTGCCGCTGCAGAGTGATTACGAAAGCCGAGAAATGTGCTTGGGTTATAGAATTAATGAAGCATGGTGCTAGTCCACCTTGAACACAAAACACTCCTCCTTGCTGATCGCTTCTGGATTTTCGAATGACTTCTTTTTTCTTTCTAGTTTTTCTTTTATTCACCAGCGATTGCTGGTGCTGACGTTTTCCAGGGGTCATCATCCATAGTGTAGTCTTCCATTGTCTGCTATTTTCTGTCAACTCAAAGTGGCCATTTTATAGAATTAACTAGTTTTCTGAAGTTGGGTATCGTTGAAGAATGGCGGTAAGTCGCTTTGAAAAGTTTGCAAAAAATGGTTTGTCGCGAAGACTTTCAAAATTCGATTCTTTCTCAGTGAATGGAAAGGCAATCGCCTACTTTTTAAATGTATAATGTTCCAGGAAGACTAGCCGTTGCTCTGCTAAACCTTAAGAGCTTCAAGCAGTAGAATTTGTGCTTTTTATTGCATGTGAATGTAAATTTCTTTGGATTTTCTACCGTAAAAAAACCACTTTTTCTCAGAAACTTTCAATTAACCTCGGCACGGGATTACAAAGGTGTCGTTTTCTTCCTCAGCAATCACGAGGTTGTTATATAGCACACGTTTACTTTCTTATTAAAAACACATACAACACAGCAGCAGTCGACGTTTCTGCAGCACCGCCTTCTTCACGGGCTGGAAGGATATACTGATGTGCAATTTATTACTCCAAACGATTTCCGACAATTGGACAAAAGTAACCATAAACAGAGTGCTTTTCTTCCCTTGTTTGGAGCTACATCAACACAGGTCTTTGGTTGACCCCTCTTCAAACTTGGACAGCTTCAAGAATTAGTTCTTGTCTTTTCTATTAGGTGTGAATGGAAATTTTTCTCAATAATGGACCAACTTTTCGCCTAAATTTTCTTTTAAAGGAAACCGTGGCAAAAGCATATGAACACTTCTCCTGGTGCGAAGCATCACTTCTTGAAAACCTATTGAAAAGTTCAACGTTCAAGTAAATCCTAGCGAAGGTTACTATCAAAATCTTCATTATTCGTTTAGCAAGAATGTCATGTATCTTCACAATACTTGAAGATCATCACCACATGAATGCTATGGCGACCTTTAAGCGATTTCGACTCTCGTGCGACACCATTAAACCGAAAACTTGGTTAGTATGGTATGTCTTCTTTAACAGCTAATGTTACCTGGTTACGGAATTGTATGATGAACATGCAATCAATTACAAGTTGAAACTGTTTGTCGCTCAGAACTGCAAATGAAACGGCACAAAGCTGGTTATTCACATTTCTTAGATCGCAAGTTTCTAATGTTTGAGCTTGAGGCTTCATGGGGCTAACTATGCCACCGATTTGTCATGTGCTAAAATAGATTTTGTGAGAGAAAAGATTTTTTTAGATATTCTAGTGTTATTAGATTTTCTAGATTAGACCAGATTACATCTAGAACTAAATTTTTTTGAATTATCAACTTTGTTTTCGCCGTTACCAAAGGCGTGAATATCTGCTTATGGTTTGTTGAGACCGAGATTTGTGAATTAGTTAAAAGAATCAAAATTATTGAATGAGCATTCCCAGTACAATAAATTCACCTGTGAGAAAGGAAACGAAATTGGGTTCAATTTTTAGACGTTCAAATTACCTTTATTAATTCCAAGTAACAAGAAACTCTTTGTTCATTTTCTTTCTCCCACCCTTCACATCCAAAGAGGGCGCTTGTGAGAAACATTTTTCGAACAGCCACCTCTGCGTCTACAGATAGGGTGCTAAAGGAACAATTGCGTGATTTGGCTCACACAATAGCCAATTCCAACGCCTACGAAACAAAAACCGCATGAGGTTTGGAAGGACAGCAACGCCGAAAAACGAAAGACTTGGCCTAAAGAAAATTCCGTTTATGTTGCCATTGATTTGCGATAAAGTAAATATAGCTGTAAAGCGATCCTTGAAAAGTGCAAGTCCAGAGGAATCGGTAGTGTTAGTTGAAATACCACCGGATAATCTAAGTCGCCAATTAGTTCGTAACCGCCTGTATGATTGTTTATGTGAAACACAGAATTACACAACTTACCCTTATGGCCGAGGCGGTGACTGCGTGAGTTCAGATACGATGTAGTTAAAGTTTTATAATATTTGCGTAGTTGGTTATATTGGCGAAATGTTCAGGATATTATGAACTCGTACAAGAAAAAATTTTGATGGCAAAAGAAAAACTCTGGTGATGCATAGGACAGACATGCACAGCGGAAACGGATTTTGATATAAAAGTTAATAGTAACGGCGGTTGCCCAGAGATCACAAATGATTGCAGTTCTTCCCTAGTGGAAGGCGCGTAAAAAGCGGTGGATTTTTCGAGATACTGTTGATCGTGTGATTACCATATACATTTCCTTCTTACTGTATGTTTCAGTTAATAAATTTCATACCAGTGCACCCTTTCAGACTCTGAAAAGGGCGATTCTGCCGAAAAATCAGGTACTGTTGTGTTGTGTTGGTTTTGTGTTCGGAAGTAAACATATGGTGTAAAACATACTCGTCATTCCTTAAAAGGAAAACTATGCATGGACCACTTTTTATGAAATTTTCTAGACAAAGGTAACACCGGTAAAAACTCATATCGAAATGTTTGTTATTCTGGCTCCAAAAAATGACACATTCTTAGAAATATCCTTTGACATGGCCGTTTGGATCACCTCTCTGTAGAGGTTTTGAAGAAGTTTCAATACTCATTGACTACGACGTTGCTGAGATTATTGCAAAACTTTGGACCGCAAGTGTCTATGGTGGGGAACGGACGCGCTATCGTCCTTTCCGAGGAGTAACGCGTTCAATACCACACCATGCGGAACCTTCGTTTCGCCTGTCTCTCAGCTATTTCCGGGTGATTGCTGTAGCAAAAATGGATAGAAATAGCTGAGAGACAGGCAAAACGAAGGACCCGCATGGTGTGGTGGTAAAGGCGCTACTCCCCGGAAAGGACAATAGCGCGTTCGTTCCCCACCATAGACACCTACGGTCCAGAGATTTGCAAATATCTCAGCAACGTTGTGGATGTTTTTCGCTTAGTACCCTGCCGCGAAATTATAGTAGGCAAAAAGTAAAAAGGTATAACATATAGAGAACATTCGTCACGAATATTGGAATGTTCTCTATGTAAAACAATTCAAACCTTTCAAAACACTTCAAATACTTCTCCCATGACCTTCTCTCCGTGACGATCTAATAGCCGTATGTCTAACATTTCGCTGCTGCCTATCTCGTAAAATATCTGCACTTACGGTTCTAGGTTTTAAATATCGCTCTATAAGATTGCAATGCTTGAGAAATGTTTCCAGCACCCGTCTTTCTGTCTGCTGTAGCTCGACTCCGCCTACTGTAATCTGACTCTGCTCAACGCAAAGGTGTAAACGGCTCCACGGTCAGCTAGCTCATGACACAGCAATGCTGCCCAAGTCACCGCATTCGTGCCTCACATTAATCTCATTTACTAAAAGTCATGTGCCACAATTTCTTCACTCATAAGCAACCAAAACACCAGTGATCAGGCTGCGTCTATTCATTACCCGTATCATCGTTGCATTAATTGTATAGTTGTATTGTTATGATTGTTCTATATTTATGATAAACGGTTTAATTAGAAGAAATCAGCATCCAAAACCTGCATGATGAGATAACGCCCACCGTTATTCACACAAGCCTACAGCAATTAGAGAAAGGAGTTGCAGCGTTAGAAAACATGACCACAAAGATTCAACACGCCCTAGATGAACTCGATACCATGTTCGAAAATACACATCCAACGCTACCCAATATTGAAGAAGAGTTCGCACAGTACTCAAGTACTGCCGAAGAAGGTATTGGCGATACTTTCGAATACCTTGTACTTCTCCATGCTCGGATCCATGGCTTCAAGGCTCACGCCGAGCTTCTTAACACATCCCACAAGCCCTCCACTACGAACGAACAGTGGCAAAGATAAATCCACCGTCACTGCGGTCGCGAAAAATCTGGAGCTACCCACAATTCCTTTTCCAACATTCAATGGCGACATATGGGACTGAGACAACTTTTGGGAGCTTTCAACTTAAATGCACTTTCACAAAATCTTTCCGAGCTACAAAAATTCAACTACCTGCTTAGCTCCTTAAAGGGGGAACCTCTACAATCGATGGAGAAGTTCCAACTCACTCGGCAAAACTACGTAAAAGCCATAGAATTCCTTAGTAATAAGCACGGTAATTCTAAAAAACTCATTAGCCAGCTCCTCAAAAAGATGGACAAAATCTCCTTCAACTCATCGTCCATACAAGAGCAACGCAGACTATTGGATGGCATAGAAGCCATCATAGGCCAATCAGTGCAAAAAGGTGACAATGTCGACAGTCAGTCCATGTATCAAAAGGCTCTTTCGAAATTTCCGGTCGGGATCCAACGTAAAGTTCTTCACAAAAAATCACTTCTCTTGACGAACTCTTCACCATGCAACAGCTTCTAAAACATTTCGAAGAGGTTATAACTAGCGAGGAACTGGCGTGTCGCCAGACCACCTCAACACCTTCTCGAGATACAGATGGGCGTTATCTCATCATGCAGGTTTTGGATGCTGATTTCTTCTAACTGCGCGTCTTTGAATCGGGTTTGAACTTTTCGCAATTGGTTAGTATACCGCGTGAGTATCCGTTTGTGACTTGCCAGTGATAGGTTGGACATGATTGACGAATTAACGCACTTGGTTCTGACTTCCTTGACCTGATGGATCCTTTCAAGCGGCCAATGCACCAGAAATTGTTGGGACGGCTCGTTGATATAGGAATACCAAGTAGTTAAGACAATTTGGTCGGAATTAGCTGCTCGCCTTTGTGTACGCCACGCGGAACTTCTTGTGACTAGCAGTCACAATGCCAGACACTTCATACTTGGGTAATTAAACCGTTTATCATAAATATAGAACAATCATAACAATACAACTATACAATTAAAGCAGCAATGACACGGGTTATGAGTAGGCGCAGCTTGATCACTGGTGTTTAGGTTGCTTACGAGAGAAGAGATTGGCATAGCAGTACAGCTGTATAATTAATGCAACGATGATACGGGTAATGAATAGACGCAGCCTGATCACTGGTGTTTAGGCTGCTTATGAGTGAAGAGATTGTGGCACATGACTTTTACTACATGAGATTAATGTGAGGCAGGAATGCGGTGACTTGGGCAGCATTTCTGTGACATGGACTAGCTAACCGTTGAGCCGTTCATACACCTTTGCGCTGAGCGGAGTCAGATTACAGTAGGCGGAGTCGAGCTACAGTAGGCAGAAAGACGGGTGCTGGAAACATTGCTCACGCATTGCAAACTGATAGGGCGATATTGAAAGCTTAGGACCGTAAGTGCAGATATTTTGCAAGATAGGCGGCAGCGAAATGTTAGACATACGGCTATTAGATCGTCATGGAGAGAAGGTCATGGGAGAAGCATTTGAAATGTTTGGAAAGGTTTGAATTGTTTTACATAGAGAACATTCCAATGTTCGTGAAGGATGTTCTCTATACACTATCCTTACGCAGGAATCGAAAACATCAGCGCGTATAACTCTTGAAAAGTTTTGGATCAATGCCAAAAATTCAAAAATGAACCGCAAGGAGGAGTGCCTTGTCATCACGCGTGACCTGGCGCCATACCTCAGGCTAATCCAATGAGATGACACAGACACAGTTATCGCCCATGCATTACTCTGTGCGGCGGCTATCCATCAACTATCTTAAATACTTACAACAAATAAACGGTAGGTGTTTGAATGAAGCTGTTTCTTATGCGAATGCAAATCGATTTGTCAAGTTTTATCTGCTATGGTTATGAAAGTGTTTGGCTGAGTAGATCACATCTCAATTTGACCTTTCCAAGCTCTGAAGGAGGCGAAACCACCGAAACGTCAGCTATTGTATTTTAATAAATTCTATATTAACAACCTCGTATCTGCTTATTGAAGAAAAACATTGAATCAACAAGGATATTCAATCAGTGCCGAGGTTAATAGAAAGTCGGACTTGGGAGTTTCAACAAGGGTAGTTCGTAAGAATAGCGTATCAAGACGTGGAGTCTTTGATGAAGACGAAGACGTCGAAACGTTAGGAGAGATAAATATTTTCATCAGCCTCGTGTAAGCTCAACAGTTTAAAAATATAGTGTATTAAGAATTCTTTTACAGAATATCTAGACATATTGACTAAACGATAGTCATAAATGTTTGTCGAACTAAAGTTTGACGAAACTGGTAAGTTCGGTTCTGCTTTAATGACAAATTCTAGTAGTGATCCCCAATAACCAAACTCTGTAATTGTTTTCATCAAATTTTAATTTTACTTAAAACTGTGACCTCTAATCTAAATGCACTTGAAAAACGATGTATTGTGCTGTGGCACAGATAACGGGTGAAATATTAAACCTGGTGCCTATTTTGGAATAAATCCCTATTTTTACATAAAACTGCTTAGTCCATATATCTTTTCACTGATTTATGCTAAATACCTAAATGATCTTCGTCTTCTTTTTTTTTATTCTCATTTGTTAAACCAAAAACGAAAAAAAATTAAACGATTTAAAATTACATGTTCACGAAGGGACGTAAAGTAGTGATTGAGCAACAAAGTCAGCCAGTTACTTGACGAGGCAAATGTTAACGAAACTAAACGCAAATTCTGTTCCAAAAACTTTGTACTACAAAGCATGGCTACTGTTGAAGCAAAGTGCGTTAAGAGCTGTAGTGTCTAGGCGTAATCAATCTGAAACACCCGATTTTACAAAATAAAAAGTTTAACTGCACGCTAGGGGAAAAATAAAGAAACAGACTAAATGCTCATAAGTCGACTATTCAATTGGAGGGCAGCCAGGTAGCAGATCTCTCTGACCGAATTACTAAATTTTGAAGCAGCTCGAAAATTTCGCATAAGAACAGGTTTCCGAAAATAAAAACACTTCTAGATAAACCATCGATCAGAGTATGTGAGTGTTTTGTAATAACATAATCAATTTTTTATTGCGAGATATATGCCCTGAAGACGAAAGCAACTGAACAAGTAGAATTTTGTCGAACAGAACATGAAGATCTGTCCATATGCACCAATAATGTTTGTACAGGACTGTTGAAAAACTCACAAGGGTGGTGCATCACTGCTACTTATTTCCCAGGTCTCTAGATTGATGGATTGTGGAAGAAACATGTTGCATATAATCCAATTGAAAAGGTAAAGATTTTCATCCGTAGATTGTTTTAATATCAGCATCAAACTCCCACTTTACGTTTGATTGTGAAGCAAGAATTTCTTACGCTTCCTCTTAAATTCGAACAAATGAAGCATGCTTAATCTTCCTTATCTGTCCATCAAGGCAATCACGATCGCTAGGAAGGCGTTGGTCTCCTGTAGGACACCATCCACAGCCAGGTTTAGAAATACACGATACGCAGTCAATATATGTATAGAAAGATGTTTTCGACGGCTACGAAATAGCGATTTAAACAAAAAAGCCAAAAACCCTTTGCTTCTATTTCAGATTACTCGGCTTGCACAAGCAGTCATAAGGGATTGTCACAAAAAAGGACACCCAGACATTAGCCACACAATGGCAATCATACGAGAACAATTCTGGATTCCAAAACTACGTGCTCAAGTAACACGAATCCTCAGAAGATGCATTCTATGCCAACGTAACTTGCGACCCCTCCTATCTACCATCAGAAGGGAAAGTGGTACTACGAACAAAAGAACAAGTCATCAAGGTTTTAAATTTATCCTGCAGAATAACAGAAAAAATTTGGGCAATTTGGAATTCTCACTACTTAACATCACTGCGGGAAAAGCATCAGAGTACTTCCACACAAAGAAGCTCGAAATATACGCCTAAAAAAGACAATCTAGTATTAATCAACGACCCTGCGCAACCTCGATCTTCGTGGAAGATGGGAGGAATTAAAGAGCTCGTCAAGAACTCACAAGGTATCGCGCGGGAAGCCGTTATTCTACTACCATCACACCGTCTACCGACCACCCAATCTTTTAACTCCATTGGAATTAGATGAACCTTTATTACAGCAAACACAAAGGGACCGGCAACTCAAGACAACAGCTACACAACCAACTAGACAACACAAATTACGAATGGATGGAAACAACACAAAAGCAGTCACAGAAGCAACTCTCAGAAAGCGGACAGGTACATATAACTTACGACGACAGCAGCGAATCGATTATAACAAACTTCTCAATCCCTCGTTAGCAACAGCTCCAAATATTTCACTGATCCTTAACATTCTATCCCTATTAACTCTTTTGGGACAGTGCACAGCAGCAAATTCGAACCGGCATACCAACATCCGCCATATAAAGTGCATCAAAGGAGGGATACAGCTCATTTCACCTGGCAACACTCCTTACCAGGTATGTGCAGTCGGATACTGCAAAACGTTAGAAACACCAGAGTCCAAAGAGATAGTCAGTCTTCCACCGCATATAATTCTTTATGAGCATAAAATTCAATGGAAACTCGCTGATAATTAATCAATCGATAACAGGTGCAATACTGGCATCAGCAATTGTGATTTATTGCATTATTACCGACTTCTACGTACTGCTATACGTACCACTCACTTTCGGAAAACCAATACGAGTAATATTTCGCTTTATTTGGTATGCAATACGATTGGCAATCACTAATTTGAATCAGAAAATCAGAAGACCTCGCTCTACGCACCACAACATTAAACTCAGCAAACTAATAATGATCGCAATGTCACTTACGCTCACATGTAACGGTTGCCAACAGGTAAATCTGTTCTCCCATATGACAACACTCTGCAGGCATGAACAGAGAGGCCAATTTTGCGACGTCCAACTCTCCGAAGTCTTAAAAATCAACCCTTTCACAAGAGAGGCCTGCTTTAAACTACTCCACAACGAAACATCACTACACGAAATAAGAATCGAATGGAAGTCATTAACACTAACTTGCGAACCCGAAACGGACTTGTTTACACGAGATACCGAGCACCACGTCATCGACAGCAAGCGATGTCCACACGCAGGTTCATGTAAAGGGAAGAAGTGCGCAGGAATAAATGCCACAAGTCTCATATCAGAAGTTGCAATAGGAAATAAACAGCCAGGAATAACGGCCTGCGTTGAATCTTGTGGAGGTCCAGGTTGCGACTGTTTTTATTGGAGTTCTGGATGCCTATTCTACTGCATTTACTTATCCCCAACGTCTTCAACAATCTACGAAATCTTTCACTGTAATCGCTGGAAAGAATCCGCCAAAGTGGAAATCACATACTTCAACGCTATTCAGAGAACAATGCAGTCCTACGTTACGCACCTACAATTGAACATTCCATTCAAACACCAGTTTTTCACGCTCACATTTAGCTCCATAACAGTGCCACCTATTCTAAAACTCAACATACTACCACAACGTTGCTGAGATATTAGCAAAACTCTGGACCGCAGGTGTCTATGGTGGTGAACGAACGCGCTATTATCCTTTCCGGGGGGAGTAACGCGTTCACCACCACACCATGCGGGTCCTTCGTTTCGCCTGTCTCTCAGCTAGCTCTATCGATCCGTGCCATCAGCAATCACCCGTCAGCGGAGTTGATCTGGGGAGCGCAAATCGGCATAGAACCCAGTTAAGCTATGGCTGTAGTTGAAATCACAATGTTTAACGTTTTGTTTTCTGCCTTCTATAATTTTCATGGCATGCCAACTGTGGTCCAGAGTTTTGCAAATATCTCAGCAACGTTGTGGTTGTATTTCGCTTAGTAACCTGCCATGAAAATTATAGAAGGCAGAAAACAAAACGTTAAACCTTGTGAACTCAACATACTATTTACATCCGACGCGAAGCGGACAGCAATCTGGAACTCCCACATAACGCCACCTCTTAGATGCGCAAACCAAGCAGCAGCTGAAAACCTTAACTGCTCGATGGAAAGCGATTGCATCTGCTATCCAACGGAAACGCAGGCTAATTGCAGATGTGAGGATGTAAAAATCGCATCATGGTTAAACAACGTGCAAAATAGGCTGCCGATAATCCTCTCTTCGATATCGTTCCAAGAAAACCAAGAGGGAGAAATCACTGCAAAACTCTTCAGTATGACAACAACAGAAATAATCCTCAACATTCACAATAAACTTGAAACCAATATCGTGGTAGATAAAGATATATACATTGTAGACGATACCATACTACAAGGATGTTATCGCTGCCGCAAAGGTTCAAAAGCACAGGTGCGATACAAATCATCTAGACCTATCCAAGCAGAAATAGCATGCCCTTCAGCCACCTTCTCAATACCGTGCAACAACGATGGACAACACTCAACACTCCAATTTAGCTTCAGCCACGCCAGAATCGACGAAAAATGTACGGTCTCATGCGGATCCACACCTACTACTTTCGCAATAAGAGGCCTACTAAAATTTAAGAGCGTCGCTAATGGTATAGTAGACACGTGGCTGAAAGAACAGGCAAACACTGATTTTGAACGCCAATGGCCAGATTTCTGGCACATAGCCGATATATTCATGAATTACTATTAAACACTTATTGCTGTCTCTATTCTTCTAATTATAATATTCGTGCTCATCTACGCATGTCCACCTACTTGTACAATCCAAGTCGGATTAGGTATGTCGAAAGTAATCAAGTTTCTTTTACGAAATATCGGCAGATTAATTTGTCTCATCTGTCCAATTCTATGTAAAAAGTCAACTCCCACGCACACCAAACTACTATAAGTCGCTCAACATATGACATCTTCCAAATTTTTACTCAACCTGCCCGACTATTCTCCCTTTCTATTCACTACCGCATTTTCGCCATTTATCAACCCCAAATTTCTATTCAATCTGCCCTACTATTCTGCTCTGCTATTCACTACCGTACTTTTTCTATATATCAATACAATGCTGTAACATAATATTAATAAACAATTCCAGATGTCAACCAAAATGAACAAGGCTAGTGAAACTCCACGAGCACCACAGAACGACGCCATCACACAAACACTAATCAAAGCACTTCTCCTCACAGCTACACCGAAACCAACAACACCGAGCCAACTACCAGCACTGCAACTCAAACGAGGCGTTTCCACCCTACAGGACAAACCAGCGTCGCGATACAAACACTGCGCCACAACGTGCTAGGCCTATCATCAATGGCGACTCAAACGGCTCCACTCTTGCCCAAACACTTATTCGCTGCGCTCTTCCGGAGGGGTAGGGTGAATTCTTCACGAATATTGGAATGTTCTCTATGTAAAACAATTCAAACCTTTCCAAACATTTCAAATGCTACTCCCATGACCTTCTATCCATGACGATCTGATAGCCGTATGTCTAACATTTCGCTGGCGCCTATCTCGTAAAATATCTGCACTTACGGTTCTAGGTTTTAAATATCGCGCTATCAGATTGCAATGCTTGAGAAATGTTTTCAGCACCCATCTTTCTGCCTACTGTAGCCCGACTCCGCTTACTGTAATCTGACTCCGCCTAGCGCAAAGGTATATAAGCGGCTCCACGGTTAGCTAGTAGATGTCACAGCAATGCTGCCCAAGTCACAGCATTCGTGCCTCACATCCATCTCATTTAGTAAAAGTCATATGCCAATCTCTTCACTCATAAGCAGCTTGGACACCAGTGATCAGGCTGCATCTATTCATTAGCCGTATCATCGTTGCATTATCTGTAGAGTTGTATTGCAATGATTATTATATAATTATAATAAAGGGTTTAACTACCCAAGTTTAACGTGTCCGACATTGTGACTGCTAATCACAAAAAGTCCCGCGTGGCGTTCACAAAGGCGAGCAGCTAATTCCTACCGAATTGTCCTAACTACTTGGTATTCCTATATCAACGAGCCGTCCCAACAGTTGGACGAATACGTTGGCAGAATGCGTAGAGCACCTTGGGTCTGTGTGAAAGCGTATCTAGACGGCAAGCGTAAACTACGAATAAACTATCAATTCCACTACGCGGACATAGGATCGGCATATATGATGGAAAAGAGCTTTGGGTTGAAGCTATAATCCTCGCAAGGGATTCTAAAATTTCAGAGCGTAAAAGTTTTGAAGCGCTTTATATTAATTCTAAAATTCCAGAAATGAACCGCGTGAAAGACTGCCTTGTGATAACATCTGAGCCCGCTGCATGTATTTGGTCGATCTTCGTATCTGAGCCACGCACATTTCTCCCTCATGTGAAATGTAGTGCGGCTGTACCCAATAATAACCGGAGGGCTAAAAAGAACAAAACGGCGAGTAAGTTCTACGAACCTCTATCTTTTAACGTTCGAAGCGTTTGACGTAACCAATTGCATATAAATATACTTTTCCAGGCCCTGAAGAAGGCGGAACCGCTGACACATCGGCCATTCTTCACCAATAGAATCTGCAATATCAAGCCCATGCTTGCTCATGAATAAGACAGTGCCTTCAGGTGTGATTTCAAAAACTTTGCTTTTGCCCTGGTTAAATTTTTTAAGCTCAATTAGAAATCATCCAACGGAAAGAAGAAAAAAGGAATACAACTTTCCAAGATGACAAACCGAAAAGTAGATGTCCGTTATGGTGAATTTCTAAGCGCACCTAAAGACATGTTTCAAGGATACTTTTTATTTCTCCTGTGGGGAAAAGAGAGCGTGTAGCGCAGTGGTCGGAGACGTCTAGCAATACAGATAGGATGAACTCCGGCCCCCACATAGCAGCACTGGCTTGATACATCGGTTGGCCACCGCGCGTCATTGTAAAGGTTAGGCATGCATTCAGTCACCACCAACGATGCTCAGTTAAGTCGGGTGCATGACTCACATCTCAACCAGTGATCAACGCCTAGAGCTTTTTGAGCTTTAGATTTTGTTGCAGGATGTGGATGGATGAGGATGTCTTCAAAACATTTTTTATATTCTGAGTTTTCAAACGACGCATTCTTTCGGTGATGGCATAGATCCTGGTATGGGCACCCATTAATCGCTAAAATCCGTGAGGAATATTCTGGTCACATCAAGAAAAAACGTTTTCGGTGGTTCTCAGTCTGCAAGTGTTTGATGCGGTAGGTTGCTAAGTCACTGTTCGCTCTACCTTTTGGTATATTAGAGGTTCGTTTAAAAAGCAAAATTGGAAAGGATGTTTATGGCAAGTTTTTAAAAGACTGAACCAAAGTCGTTTAATATGATACCTATGGGGCTGTTTTCCACGTTGTATAGCTATGTAGCGCTACTCTTTCTGAGTGTCAACTTCTAGCGAATAATTCAAAAAGTCGACTTTCTGTAATCACCGGCATAATAAGTTGATATAGTTATTTAGAAGGGTTCATGGGCTTAATTGTTCAAGTTTGAGGCTCTGAAGATGACGAAATCGCCGAGCCGTCAGCCAACGACAGACAACAATAAGAGCCACGATAAGAAAAGCAATAACAACAATAACGACAACAAACACCTATACCACCCTCACACACGCTCAAAAAGATTAGTTTATAAGATAGTATAAATCTTAAAAAGCACATACTATGCAATTTATAAGCGAGTAGCCTTATAAGGTTATCATACTATTTTCAACTCGATAGTATATTTTGACAGCTGTTTGAAATTTAGTTGCAAATTACTTATACGAATGTACATATTTCGGTGCTCTTTGTAGAAAACATGTTTGCTGTTGACCTTTCCCTCCTCTCTTCATTTATCTGCCATTAATAAACGCCCAGACTGTTTTTTAAAGGTTATGATATCGGAAGGTTTTCCAGTAGATAGTTTAAATTGAAATAGTGGTCGTTGCAAGAGGGGTTTGTTTACTGTTTTCATGCTGTCGTACTGATTCTTATCAAAATAGACTACAAAAATAAGGAAGGAATAGAAAGATATAGAAATTATTTTTGGGTGGATTCAAGTTTGTGACGTATACATCATTTCCTTTCATACGTTGAAGGTGGGCACTCCTAGCTGCGGCAACTTGATTTGTGTTCGCTCCTCCATAGTAAATGCTGTTGCCACTTGATCACGTTTCCTTAGACAAATAACTGATTTAGAAAAATTTTCCGAATCCTCTCTTTTCCATGGAACTGTTTACCTTTCCTAGTTATAGTTCAATACCGGTCTTAGTAAAACACGCCATTAATGTGGTGCCGCTTCTCGTCTACATTTCTACATCGCTCGTTAAGCGGCGTTAACCTAAAAAATTAACGAAGGGGTTTGAAATTGAAACAACACGTCTAGTGCATTTTATTTAATGTGTACACATATCCTGCAGCTGTAAGTAGATAAAATCCATTCATTCGTGCTGAAAAGGGACTTTAGTGCTAAAGCAACACATAATGTAGCATCATTATAACATGTTCGCAGTCACTAATGGGCGGGTATAATTGAAAAAAAATTGGTGAGCTTCTGTAAATGAACACGCTGAAAGGGTAAACACGTGAATAAATGGGATGCGTAATAGTCATCCTACGGGTATTTTAAGTAGGATATTTTTCGGCGTTCCCACTGCAAGGCTGATGTTAGCGATCAGCTAGTGTAATGAATTAATTCAAATACTGGAGACGAATATATATACTTCGCTTAAACCGCAGTGGTTAGAGGCGCTCTGCAGTGAACACGGGTTCGATCTCGCGCCCTAAGCTCACCAAGTCCTTCATCTCCCCTGGGTCGGTAAATTGGTTCCAAATCTGTCGGCGTGGATAGCACCACTGACTCGACACATCGATAGTGCAATTTTATTCGTTGTATAGGCCGGATATGTGTTCAGCCGCCTCTAATGAAATCGAATTCTTGGTCTAACCCTCAGGGATTGATAAATGCCGAAAGATTTATCTTTTATCTTTTTGCTTAAAGCGCTCTTTTGCCATTTCTCATATCTTATCAACTTTGTGCTAGTTTTTTATCTTTAGTACCAGGCTGCATCTATACTGGAGTTAACACAACAATGTCTTGATGTGAAGAACGTGATAGCGGCACGTGACCCACGTAATGACACTTGTCTGAGAGCAGTCGCGATATTTAGAGGTAGAACGAACATGAAGGTAGGCTGTAATATTTTTATGACTTATCTATGCCACCAAACTCAACGGAGTTGCTTGCCTATATGACGCAAAAGCTTTCTGCAAAAGTACGGCTGCTGGTCATTTTCTCCACTAAGAGTGGCGCTGAAGCGCAATGGTGGTTAGAGCTACTCTGTGATAAAGATTGCTGTTGGTTCTGTTCCGTCTTTCCGCCAATCAAACCGCTTATCTCTCAGAGTTCCACGAATTAGTGCTGAACTTGTCCACCAGGATGAGAACAACGAGTTCATACAGCGATTAGTAGTTGCTCGCAAATGATTGTTGTTCAAGCCAAATATGTAAACAGCAACCTTTGCGATGCTTAATGGACTGTCATATTTGGTGCTTGATGGACTGACTAACGATTAAAGAGTTCTTCTTTTCGTTTCGTTAAGAAGAGAGTGTATAATACGTGTATGAAAAAAACTAAGGAGACTCCGTCTCTTAGCGCTTGTTTTTCTTCTTTCTAAGCTTTCGTACCAAGTAGTCTTAAATGTTAGTCTATGATGGTAGTCTTCTGCAGCATTAACCTGGGCTCTTAGGTATTCCCTTGGCGATCACCACTTTTTCGACAAGTTGAGTCAATTCCGTTCCATGTCTTCATCGTCCATGGTGGCTGTTATCAGGGCAGCTCTTCTACTGGCACAGACCGCATAATTCATTGATTACCTTTGTTTCCGTATGAAACGAGGAGTCCGTTTAATGTTTACGTTAAATTCTTATAATTCTGATCTCAATAGTAAACAGCTGCCACATTTAGGCGAACTACTACGGATGACTTCTACGTCTGAGCATTGCATGATGAGCTCTGGCAAAAGTGCGCGTGTGGTGCAGTGGTTGGAGGCCGCACTGAGAGAAACACTTGGAATCGAACCCCGCGCCCATGGCTCAACAAGCCTTCTATCCCTCCGGAGTCGGAAAATGGGCAAAAGACTTGTTTGGAAAGATAGCAGCACTGACTCGATAAATCGGAAGACCACTGCGAGACATTGTAAGGGCCAGATATGCATTCAATCACCTCCAACGTTACTCAATAAAGTCGAATGCATAGTGTATCCCTCAGAGAACGATCAACGCCGAGAGCTTTATACTATTATCCTTTATTCTAGCATTACTCTTGTCTGTGAGACTTTTGTTTACGTTTGGTAGTTTGTTTGTTAATGGTCTTATCGGCCATTCCAGCATCCATTTTTTCTTAATGGTTTTTCTGTCATTCGTCTACAGAGCACCCACAATTATATTTTCTATATTCGACCAATGTATGCGCTTTATTTTAGATCTTTCAATATAAGGGATAACACGTACGACACAACGGTAGCTGACGTTTCGGCAGTATCACCTCCACCAGAACCTGGAACGGTACAGTAAAGGTGTCTGTCGTCGAAATGTACCTGTGGGAATGAGCGACGAAGTGGTTCGCCATTCTTATTCTTACGAGATCGATTTCATTGAAAACAGATCCATTTCACCGAACTATTGAAAGCGTTAGCCGAAACACTCTATGCACAAAAAAGAGTAACTCTTGAGCTTTCCTTTCTCGAAATTCCTTTCTACCTTTGAATAATTATATCCTAAAGAGAAAGATGAACAAGTAAGAACTGCACTAAGTATAGCCCCAAATATTCCAGTTGGAAATAACTATCGAATATTGATAACTCGAAAGACCAACTTTCTATAAACCTCGGCGCAGATAGTTGATATATTTATTGATGTGATCTTATAAACTGATCTTCTTTAGTTGACGCGAGGTTGGTACAGGTGTTCCTTGTAGTTGTCGTTGTTTTTGACGTTATTGATCGATGGCTGACGTTTCGGCGACTTCGCCTTCCTCAGAACTTGGACTTATTTTATATTAGAATATTTTTATTATTCGGTGGAAAAGAAAGGTTAAAGTATTAATGAAGATCAAACTTTCAAATAGACGCCATATTGAACAGAAAGGCCACTCACCGTGATGTTACGTGCGGGAGTGGTCGACACGCAGGGCACACCCAGGGGTCAAAATATCATTTTGAAATAGGGCTCGTGATCACGCGTGATAGTGAGGCCTTCGTCTTTCCGGTTCATCTTTGGATTTTTGAAATTTATCCTGTTTAAGAGGACCTGTACCAACCTCGCGTCAGCTTAAGAATATCAGTTTATAAGATCACATCAATAAATGTATGGAATATTACTTACTGATAGAGCATGACAAAGGGCAGGTGTGATTTTCTTCCCTGGTCAATGACGGAGTATCACAACCTTTAAATTAACGATTTTTAAGCTTTTCACGACTAATTGTTTCTTTTCAGCAGTATTTTGTCGTAGAGTATCTTCTCACTCGTGTATTGCTCACGGCTTCGAAAAATTGGAATTCGCAGATGCCGAAGCGATCATGATGGCTTCCGATTATCGGCAATATCAGGTAATAGTGTTTACGTCCAGTTTTATACACCTACAATAGCTAATTCACATGAATCAAAAAATCGTTCTATTTTCTCAAATTTTCTTTCAATTTTTGAATTCTTATTGATCTAAAGTCGAAAATTCGAGAGTCGTATTCGCTGGTAATGATAGCATATTTAGTACGGCATTCGACAAAAACTTAGTTTCCCATAAGCTGCTAATGAGGAGCCCGTCGAGACGTTGTTAACCGAACAGACCTGAAACAGCCACTATGCTACAAAGAAATTTGCAAAACCTGTAATCCTGGCCTGGTCGAACGGGCGATCACCGTTTGCGGGAGCTTGTTTGTTACATACTAAACCACTCGCTTAGACTCTTCCTTTGCTTTTCTCTCATCCAATTTTCTACGTAATACTATATACTTCATACCTTACAGTGAAGAATAATATTAGATAGAAAATTTTCGGTCTAAGAGTACGTTTTCGTCGATTACAAACACCTGGACATCTCATTACTCATTTTTCATATGCGGAATTCTCAATCGGCACAATTGTGCTGCATTGAACATTCCTCGTGCAAACATTTTATGTCAAATCTCTACGTTTTCTTGATTATTTTACACTTTTGTCGCTGAATAGTTTTCTTTTTCACGTTTAACAGCTTAAAAAATCACATAAATGGTTTGTTCATTCTAACGACCTTCCAGGTGAATTCGCGTTTCATGAGACGCTGGCAACTGCCGAGAAGAAATTCGATCCGAACGGACCCGAAGCCAAGGTTCGAATCACTCTATTCACCACGCTTTGCCACATCTCTCTCGACCAATTCGCCATAATCGGGTTTGTGGTCTGCAAAAGTCTTCTTCTTCTCAGAACGCATTATCATAAAGAAGAATGGAGTTTAAACCGTTAGTGTTCCTGAAATTAACACGTGCTGGGCGGGAATAGCCAGCACCATCATTCCATTGTTCAGCATGCAGTTCTCGTTGCAAATTGCAGTCACTGTGTTGCTAATGATTATGCACTTCGGCATCATCATGTTCATGACTGCAAGTAACCTTTTTCTATCAGGTGTTTTATTTTTTCGAAAATTTTTCTTTTAAGCGGACAAATAATCGATATGCAATCGTCTCTAGGAAGGTAAATCATTTAAAAGCGCTCCGTGAAGTAGGCACTTAACTAAAAGTAAACATTCATTTGAATGAAGATTGGGATTTATTTTTTCTTTGGTTTTTGTTCGCCCAGCTTCGTATATTTTTGCTGCTATTAAAGCACGTACAACTTAACATAAGCTTTTCGGATTTTTAAGGTTACCTTAGAGCCAGACAGCGCAAAAAAAACCTCGTTAAGTGATTTGATCGTAAGAAGTTTTAGTTTCACGATCCGTTCTATAGATAGCAATTTCCTGCCCTCTTATTGGAAAGTAGGAATATAAACTTCTTACGATTATTTTACAAAAAAAGCCGATTAGAGTAAACAGTCCTCTTAAAATCAGTTTTGCTCCCACTATTAAGGAAGTATACCGAAAGTGTGCAACGCTTTCTTGGTTCTGTGTGTATTTGTTTATTTCACACCTTGAATCTGCCAAATGGACCTCAAGTCTTGGAAACCTACTCATAATCTGTTGTGCAGGATTAGATGGGTTCACTTCTACGTCTTTGCAGTCCAGTGGTTGGTAGTTTATGCTAACAGTGAGTTGACCCAAAATGATTTGGATTATAGGATCGGAGAGCCCGGCTGCGCGACCTTGTCGTTCGAGAACATCAAACACCTGAAGAACGGAGTTCTCGCAAACAAGTAGAACTTAAATGAAACTTTCCAATTAAATTACCCAAAGCCATAAAAATTGCCCAAAAATTGTTTTTCTACTGAGTCCTTTAAAAATCCGTTCATTAAAGCTACAGAAGAAATGAGAACTCACTGCTTGCATTACAATTCGCGTCACAAATCCACTAGCCGCCGCTGCAGTCGGTGCAGTGCCGGGGACTCGGGCGGCTGCACCTTGTGCCATTGAGAAAACCATCTGCACCGGTAGGGTGAAGCCGGATACGTTGAAGGTCCTTGTGCTCATTGTAGCTGAATTTCACGAGTTTTCTAGGGAGTAAATAAAAACCGAGACAAGACTCCACCCTTCTAATGGATAAATAGAAAGTGGGATTAAAAAATTTTGTTGAACATGTGTATGAGACAATTGACAAACATTTAAAGAAAAAGCGATGACCAGACCTCGTTATTTAACCCTCATATTATTCCTATTATTTAAAAAGGCTTCGGGACCTTCTAGGACAAAGTGCTTCTTTTAAAATATGGCACTGGGTATTCCCACCGTTCTTGAGTGGGATGGAGTACTGGAGATACTAACATGGTTAAGTCTCATAAATTTAAGTTTAAAATGTACAGGTTTAAATTAGTCATACATATTATTCCTCATTATTTATTATGTTTGCATCACTACTTGTTATTACTTACTATTATATTTATTCCTTATAAAGGTGTTTTTATTTAAACTCGGGATAAATGGCCAGCGATATTACGCCAGTAATATCGAAAGTGGTATTACTTCGCTAAGTGCAAAAACCGGTGAGGCGCAGTGGTCTAAGGCGTCCCTGCAAGAAACACATGGGATCAATCTCCATGCCCGTGACCCCAAAACCCTCCGTCCTTCCCGGGTCGGCAACTTGGTTTGAGACTTGTCTGGAAGGATGGCAGTACTAGCTGGATACAACGCGTGAGTCTTTTGGAAACGCCAGATACGCAGTCAATCACCTTCGAAAGATGCTCAATGGAGTTGAATGCGTGGTGTATCCCTCAGGGCTTTATCAACACGGTGAGCTCTATCCTTTATCATTTTTACGTGCAAGCTTATCTAATACCAACAACAGCAGGATGGATTATCTGTTGAGAAGCAAGTTATTAGCAACATATGCTCAACAACAACGGTCCTCTAAAAAGGAGCTTTCCCGGGTGAGGCTGCCTCATTCGAACGGTGCTCCTCTGAAGAAGGTCCGACTCCACACGACGACGAAGAGACCATGTGAGGGAGAAAAACTACAGCAGAAGATCAACGATATGTTACATTTATTGTTATATTTGTATTATTATTCATTACTGTTTATTATGTATATGTTACCTATTGCGATACTCTTTATGTTTATATTTAATGTCTATAAACAATATGCTAATTAATACTTGGCCCTCCTGGAGCACATCCCAACACTGTGGTGATGGTGAGGAGAGAAAGCATCAACGTACGTGCTGGAACAGTCGCCATGTTTCCTAAACTGGCAATTTTTGAAAGAATCACTCTCGAAGAGATTAAAAAGACAGCTTCCACAAGAAAGCTCAATTTACAGATAAACTTTCCTGTTTTCAAAACTCTGGACCGCAGGTGTCTATGGTGGAGAACGAACGCGCTATTATCCTTTCCGGGGAGTAACGCGTTCACCACCACACCATGCGGGTCCTTTGTTTCGCACGTCTCTCAGCTATTTCTATCGATCTTCTTGCCACAGCAATCACCCGTCAGCGGGGTTGATCTGGGGAGCGCAAATCGGCATAGAACCCAGTTAAGCTATGGCTGTAGTTGAAATCACAATGTTTAACGTTTTGTTTTCTGCCTTCTATAATTTTCTTGGCAGGTTACTAAGCGAAATACAACCACAACGTTGCTGAGATATTTGCAAAACTCGCTTAGTAACCTGCCAAGAAAATTATAGAAGGCAGAAAACAAAACGTTAAACATTGTGATTTCCTGTTTTCGTTAGAGAAATGCGCGATGCGATTTCTACCTAGCATTTGTATGTCAGCGGAGCCATGCAACAGGCATTTTGGAGCTTTTTCCCAAGAGTTTAACGTGCTCCAAAACTACTTGATTTGAAGCAAAACTCTTCGAATCCTCATTATGCCTATGGTTGTTACTGCTGACACTGTGCACTCTGCTATTGTGCGGTAAATGGAAATCGGCAAATGAGGTGTAAAAGGGAACGATGGACGCGAAGACGATTACATAAAAATAATTCATCGAATGCGCTGATTTCTCGCATGCTTGGTTTAAATTGGGTTTCGCACATCCTATTTTTATTATACAGGCGTTAAATTTCTAAGTCCCAGAAATAAGGAAACGTAGAATCGACAAAGCAGCGCCGTTAAAAATGTACTTTTATGAAGGAAATCTGGCAACGGCTATATCGGTTGACAAGAAAGGACCCTAACCTTCGGAATGCAACGTTTTCTTAGCAGAAAAGTCCTAAGATGTGAGAATCGCATTTGTTTAGCTCCTCTCATTCTTCATTTGAAGAACTAAGGCTACGAGATCTTTTACTATGATGGCAAAGCGGCTTGATAGCCGAAAAAGATTATCGTTAGAATTTCACTCATGAGTCCAAGAACAGCATAGTGGAAAATAACTTCGGTAGAGCACTAAGTGTGGTCGGACCGCACCAGCATATCGTACTTTGATTGGACCATGAGTCGATTAAAATGAGAAAAGTACTAGACGTCCTTTAAGAAGCGGATCGTACGGACAATGAGCTACTTCCTTTGCCACCTTTTTAAATGTTCCGAGTTTCTAAAAAAAGCAAATGTCTATGGGCCGCCGCCTGAGCCTCTATATTTTTCCTTTGCGTGCACGGAAAACAACTCTTTTTAATTTGACGACTCTGTACAGTGAAATGACTACTTCATCTGACTCATAGTTCTATTTCCTCACCATTATGCTTAATGCTGAAATGACGACCGCATGAAGATTGTTGAATGTCCTTATAAGCTTTTTTAGCCCCTCTCACTTGATTACTAGTTGATGTGCTGGATGTGTGTCGGAGCTTTCAAAAGTATTCGAAACAACCACTGGAAAGCAACAGCTGTTTCCAAAAATTATGAATTCCTTCTCAAGCAATGCATGCTTACCTAATTTTTATAATTTTCTTCAGTGATTAACAGTGCGAAAATGTTCAGAAGTTCAGTATGAAATTTCCACCATCAAGCGAACAGGGTTAGCGAGCAGTGAAGGTGAACCCTCCAATAAATTCCTGTAAGTGATAAAAAATCTCCGGCACGTACTTCCTGTTTCAGAGTTTTCTACTTCCGCATTCGAAATCAAAACGTAGTCAGCGACGTGGAGTCGTCGGCCGTTTAACGAATTTTTCATGAACGATATAGAACGCTGATTAAGCACCTTCGTATTGTTTTAATGAATTGCTGACGAAGAGCTCTATCGCCGCAAAATTTTCCCTGTACTTTCCACTCGATATCGTAATCAGGAAGCTATTCGCGAAAAAGCTCCACGCTTCCAAATTCTCGCCTCTGTCGGAGTAGGGTGGTCTGTGGTATGCAGATATGGATTTCGATTCGGTCATGTTCCGTGGAGTCACGGGTCCCTCTATTCCTCTATAGCTTGCATATGGTATGTCACACTCCTGGTATTTAGTGGAACGGATTGGGCGTTATTTGTAGGTCAGTTTTGCATTCAAGCAACTTTAACAGTTCTTGATGAAGTCACATAAATGGCGCATCGCTTAGCGACTAATCAACGCTGGAATCTTTTCTTAAGCCAAACTCTTAACATAAGCACTCGTGCAAGCAATTTTGAAAAAGCAACCACTATACACTCTGATTCTCTACCTATTAAAACATTAAAATGGTCTCCTTCCGATGTCTTCGATATCTCATCGAATTCTAGATCTTCCTGAAGCAAGATATTTGTGCTTTATTTTACAGGAGCTTATTGCTATGCTCTCATGCAAATTTCAGTTAAAGAGGGAAATAAGTCGTCTCTAAGCAAAGGAATGCATCGTGTGATGCAAAGTAGTTTCATCAACGATGTTGGGTGGATAGCATGAAGCGAGAATTTAAGCGAATTGCTAAGATTTCATTTCTGAAGTTTCATTTTGTGGTTAACTTATACAAAAGATGTCCAGTGAAAGACAAATATTCTTTTATTGCCATCTGAAATGTGGTTTATCTCTCTCGTGACCCTGCTGATGAGAGTAAACAGAGGAAGAAGTAAAGACTGAATAACGGTGGAAACAGCAATTTCGAAATTTTATTTACTGCCTATTACAATCTCAGCGTATTATATGTGACGCAATCGCAATGATGCTGCGATATTTGCAAAACTCAGGACCGCAAATATCTAAGTTTGGGAACGAGCGCTCTATTACCCTTTCGGGGGCTAACCCGTTCACCATTACACTATGCGGATCCTTCGCTCCGCCTGTCTCTCCTTTACCGTTCAAAATGCGGTTTTCTCTTTTTAATTTTGTTGGTGAGAGTAAACAGGGCGAATAAAAAGAATGAGTGGTGGTAGAACTATTTGCAGTGAAAGATTGAACAGAAAGGCGTTCCCTGCTTTTCTGAAATTCAAACAGTTTTATTTTGGTTCAATTTCTGCATTGGGAAGTGCTGCGGAGCTGTACTTCGGTCCTAACACCGAGCTGATCGTCGACAGTTGTCGCAGAGGATCCAATTCTGTCCTCACATCATGTTGGGGTTGAGAAACGGGTCTCTCTAGTTATGGTGAAAAATCGCAACAGGTGGTTGCAGACGGTTAATTCACTGACTGTCCTTCAATTCGTAGACATCCATTTGTCAGGACTTTGCACCTAGTTTCCATTCAAGCTCTCAAGCAGTTGTGCATGTACTGGCTTCCAGCATTGCACTCGATCCATTATAGTCAACTGCAAAAAACAGTTTGTCGGAATCATCACCTCCACCGTCGATTTAGTGAACACAATGTTTCCAGGCAACGTTGCACTTTGAAGTCGTTAGCGTTCCGCGGTTCCATACCTCATTAATACTTTGACACGTTCCGGTTGTGTAAGCTCGAGTTTGAATTCACAGAAATAGATTTTTGAATTTGATGTTTTGAAGTCTGATATTGTATTTTTGAAAATTGACTCTGCGAACTGCGCAGCTATGCTACCTCAACAAAGAAGGTAGTATCCTACAGTAAAGCAGCCGTTTCTAAGTTCCTGAACAAATTGAGAAAACGAGATGAAATCACGTTTCGTCTGAGGTTCCACTACCGTCCTGGTATCAAACCAGCCACATGGTGGCAAATCTCCATCTGATCCACAAAGGCGTTGGCTGTCTGTGCTGGCGACGGCCTGGAGAATGCTTCGGTCCAGCGGAGCTCGGCACTCCAAGGAATTAGAGTGGTTAAACCAGCAAAACTCCAAAACAATAGAAAGTATTACGGGGTCCTCACAAATAGTGAAGACGAGTCATTCAACTGTCCAAGTGTCCAGTAGTTCCGTCTTTGCTCACTCTTGTGGGCCATTTATTGTGTAAACGAAGCGCTGCGGAAGGTTCCAGGTAACGAGACAACAAGTGTGCTTCCACGAGAGTACGACGACAGGTGTGCCTCCACTCATTTGACTATTCATCTCCTCATCGAGTTTAGACAACTTTTAATTGTCTTCGTAGTCTCAACTCTTTTATCTACTGCCTTTTTCTTCTTAATGGCAGGGTATGTTGTGAAATATAACTCGTATGAAGTGCTGATATACCTGCAAACCTCCGGACCACAGGTGTATGCAGTGGAGAACAAACACGAGCTGTTGTCCTTACCGGGGAGCAGCGCACTTCACCACTACGCCATCGGGGTCCTTCGCTTTGCATGTATCTCAGTTAGTTCTATCGATCTTTTTGCCATCAACAATCCCGTTGACGGGTGACGGGTGATTGCTGATGGCAAAAAGATCGATAGAACTAGCTGAGATACATGCAAAGCGAAGGACCTGGATGGTGTAGTGGTGAAGTGCGCTGCTCCCCGGTAAGGACAACAGCGCGTGTTCGTTCTCCACTGCATACACCTGTCTTCGTAGTCTCAGAAAATTTTTTCTTTCCTAACTAGAGTTCTGCTGCCCTCCCTTCATTGCGTTACCACGCTTTACACCGGCTCATCGAACGAGTCCACGATACAAGCCGTCCTCGAACTTCTTGTTAAAAAAAAGAAAAGAAAAAGGATCCAGAGAGAAGTTTTCTATACGAATACTATAGTTACAAAGTTCTCAGATGAATACTGCCCCATGGCTGTTAAAAAATTTTTAAAATTACCGTAGTGTTCATGTGATGATCTTAAAGAATTGCCAAGATTGAAGAGATAGCACATTCTTGTCAATCGGTTAATTGAAATTTTGACAATAACTTCCGCTAAGATCTGCTTGAACACCAAACTTTTCATAGTAGGTTTTTAAGAAGTGTTGCTTCCCAGCAGAAGAAGTGGTCATAAGCTTTTCCTGGAGAGATCTTTGTCAAACAACATTGAAAAATTAATCCGTTCATTGACAGAAATTTCTACTCATACGTAGAAAAAAAGAAAGCAGTAGTGCTTGAAGCAACTCATGTTTGGAAGAGCAGTCAACCAACGGCCTGAGTTGATGTAGCTGCCAAAAAAAAAACTATCCGTTAATAAATAGCATATCAATATACCCTTCAAGGTACTGAAGAGGGCGATGCTGTCGAAGTGACAACTAATGTTGTGTTGTACCTTTTTTACGCGAAAGTGAAGTTATGCAGTATAACAAGCTCGCGATTGCCGAGAAGGAAAGCGACACATTCGTAATCCAATGCAGCGGCTAAAGGAAAGTCGATCCTGAAAACTAGACAGTACCAAGGTTATGCATTCTTGATTGTATTATGTAAACAAAGGATTGGCACTCTTTAAGAGAGCCAAAGCCGATGATTAGACAAGCATTACATATTTTTCTCTTTCATCTTTTTTAACAAGAACTTGGAGGATGGCTTGCACTATGGAGTCGTTCGACATGCCGATGTAAAGGGTACTAACGCTATGAACTATTCAAAAAAGCGCAGCAGAACTCTAGTTAGGAAGGAAAAAAAATTTTTGAGACTACAAAGAAAATTAAAAGTTCACCAAGCTCGATGAGGAGTTGGGCCGTTAAATGAATGGAGGCACACTTGTCGTCATACTCTCGTGGAAGCACAGTTGTTCTCGTTTTCTGCAGGGCTTCTTTTACGCAATAAATGGCGGACAGGACTCAGTAAAGATAGAATTACTAAACACTTGAATACTTGAATGACTCGTCTTCACATTTGTGCGGACCCTATTATAATTTTCAATGTTTTGGAGGTTAAGTATTCCGATTTCCTGGAGTCCCGAACTCACCCGGACCAAGCTTTCCTCAGGTCGTCGCCAACACATACAGTCGCCGTCTTTGTGGATCAGAGAAAGTTTTGCTACCATGTGGCTGATTTGATACTAGGACGGTCGTAGATCCTTGGATTGCCTTACCCCTCGCTGCGCACCCTGTTAAAACTCCAGATACCGTCTCAGCTATAGAGGCGCAGGGTCTGGGAGAGGGAACGAATGCACTGGCTGTAGATCGTATCCCGAAACCCAGGAACAGCTCTCAACCACGATGAGGCGATAAACCGTTGGGAAGAGAAGTACTAGGTAAAGATCGTAAACAAAATCCTAAACCGAATTTTCCTCAGGATAGTTTTGACGAGTTTTCTGCTTTTGGAAATTTCTATTATGCACTAAAATATTTCAAGTGGTAGGCCAGCGCTCACAACAGAAAGTTTTAGCCATGAAATCGATGAAATGCTGGGAGTTTTGCGCGCATTTATTTAGAGAAAACTTGAAATATATCTACTTTTCTTGTGGACGGCGGTGTCTCAAACGAAACGTAATTTCATCTCGTTTTCTCAATTTGTCCAGGAACTTGTAAACCACTGCTGTACTGTGGGATAATTTCTTCCTTGTTAAGAAAGCACAGCTGCAGTTCGCAAAATTAGTCTTCAGAAAATAGAATATCAGATGTCAAAACAGTAATTTCAAGAAATTTATTTGTGTGAATTGAAACCTAAGCGTACACAGACGAAACGCTTCAATGTATTAATGAGTTATGCGATCATGGAGTGCTAACGACTTCAAAGTGGAACGTTGCTTGTAAAACCACAACGTTGCTGAGATATTTGCAAAACTCTGGACCGCAGGTGTCTATGGTGGGGAACGAACGCGCTATTATCCTTTCCGGGGAGTAACGCGTTCACCACCACACCATGCGGGTCCTTTGTTTCGCACGTCTCTCAGCTATTTCTATCGATCTTTTTGCCACAGCAATCACCCGTCAGCGGGGTTGATCTGGGGAGCGCAAATCGGCATAGAACCCAGTTAAGCTATGGCTGTAGTTGATAGAAATAGCTGAGAGACGTGCGAAACAAAGGACCCGCATGGTGTGGTGGTGAACGCGTTACTCCCCGGAAAGGATAATAGCGCGTTCGTTCCCCACCATAGACGCCTGCGGTCCAGAGTTTTGCAAATATCTCAGCAACGTTGTGGTTGTATTTCGCTTAGTAACCTGCCATGAAAATTATAGAAGGCAGAAAACAAAACGTTAAACGTTGCTTGTAAACTTTCGTGTTCGCAAAATCGACAGTGAAGGCCACGGATGCGACAAACGCTTTTTTGCAAATGACGATAATGGATCGAGTGCTATGCCGGAAGCCAGTACAAGCACAACTGCTTGAGAGCTTGCATGGAAACTAAGTGCAACAAGTCAACAGTTTTGGATCATTTAAAAATTGGGAGTGAAATATTCTTGACAAATGGATGCCTACGAATTGAACGACAGGCCATGAAATAGTAGTCCACAAGCATCGCCAGAGCTTTTTCAACTCAATTAGAGAGACCCGTTTCTCAACCACAACATGATGTGAGGACAGAATCGTGCGACAACTCTTGACGATCAGCTCGATGTTAGGACTGCAGTAAAGCTTATTTTCTGAGGTATTCGTTATACTGCAAATTGTCAAATTGTTTAAGAAGGTCTATGTGGTAGATAACAACACTGGTGAATGCTGTGGGCAAGGCAGAGTTCTTGTTGAACTTCAGCAGCATTGGCAGTTCGACCTTTGGCACACGTTATCATGCAATTTGGTCAATTGGTCCCTTTCTGTTGATGAGCGAAGGGCGCAACTGTTAAAGTTTTCGACTGGATTACTCGACTGATGGGTGTGCTTTTACGTCGTTATTGCTTCGTCTTGAAGATTCAAGAAGCGGTGATGGATTAGACCAACAGTAATCCAGCATGTCATCTGTTCAATTTCTGCTTTGGGTAGCGCTGCGGAGTTTGGCCTCTACCATAATGCAACGCACATGGTGACAGAAATATCTTACGACGTTTCTCAATTCCATTCCTCGGGAATCATCCGTTTATGGTTCTAGAAGACGTCCCAGAGAAGAAATCGTCTGGTAGGAAGCACCATTCTGAGTTCTCCAAAGAGTTTTGCTCGCATCTAGTGATAAAAACGCTCGAAAGCCGATGGATACTATTTCATACTGGAATGGTTCAAACCACTAATGAATATATGAAGTGGAGAACGAACACGCGCTGTTGTCCTTACCGGGGAGCAGCACACTTCACCACCACACCATCCGGGTCCTTCGTTTTGCCTGTCTCTCAGCTAGTTCTATCGATCTTTTTGACATCAGCAATCACCCGTCAACGGGATTGATCTGAGAAGCCCAAATCGGCATTGAACCCAGTTAAGCTGAGGCTTAGTTATAATCACAATCTTAACCCTTTTATTTACTGCCTTTTTCTCTTCTTAATGGCAGGGTATGTTGCGAAATATAACTCGTGTGAAATACTGAGATATTTGCAAAACTCCGGACCGCAGGTGTATGCAATGGAAAACGAACACGCGCTGTTGTCCTTAGAGGGGAGCAGCGCACTATATTTAGCAACATACCTTGCCATTAAGAAGAGAAAAAGGGAGTAAATAAAAGGGTTAAAATAGTGAAATGTTGAACGAACAGAAACTGGCTATAAGATAAGTGTGGAATAAAGTACTATATTTTATGTGCGTTTCTCTTCTGAACACTTCCAGAAAATGGAGAGTAAAGAAAGTAGATTTATTAGTCAAGAAAATTTTCCTTTAGGTTTTGAAATTAATCAAGAACAAATTTTCTTCTTCTGTGCGAGTTAAGGAGAAATGGGAAAACTTATACAATGATTCATAAGCATTTCTCTTCATTAGAAACTATGGCATTCATCCTATATGGCACGTCTAATGTTTACAAAAGAATGCGTTTGTAACATATAAAACGATGACTAGAACCTATTGATGTGTAAAGTCAATGTTTATATCCTTTCAAACAGGACATTTACCAATGCGGAAAGATTTTGGGCTTTGCTTGTGCTGAGCGCTATTGAAGCAACACTCTTTCATGGCGGTTAATATGCCACAAATAGTTTCACTTTGATGTGACGAGGATGTGGTGGACTTTATTTCATGTACGGCATGCTTAGAAACAACTCTTGCGACGCTTCGGCAGAATAGTTTGCAAAGAAGAATGAACTCTGAATAGAACTACAACAGCATTTAGGCTGTAAAACTTTTGAAGTAGAAACGTGTACCAGAAGAAGTTAGATAGGTGTCAATTGATTAACATGCGCATTTGTTGGTTTCACGCAGGCATGAACAACGAAACTAACCGACCGCTTAACATCAAGGGCAAGCATATATACTTAAGGGTTGCCTGGTAAAATACGTCGTGTATTTCAACATATGTCATCAATGGTGTCAGTAACTCTTAACAACATTACGTTTTTATGATACCGCTTTATCAGCTAATAGTGTTGGAAACGCCTTTCTGTTCAATAATTCGCTGCAACTAGTCCTGCCGTCGCTCAGTCTTTTTTTTCGCTCTGTTTACTCTCACCAACAAAATGAAAAAGAGAAAACCGCATTTTGAACGGTAAAGGAGAGACAGGCGGAGCGAATGATCCGCATGGTGTAATGGTGAACGGGTTAGCCCCCGAAAGGGTAATAAAGCGTTCGTTCCCAAACCCAGGCATCTGCGGTCCTAAGTTTTGCAAATATGGCAGCATCATTGTGATTGTACCACACACAATACACTGCCACGAAAATTGTAATGGGCAGTAAATAAAATTTCAAAACTGTCATACCCACCGTTATTCAGTCTCTACTTTTTCCCTGTTTACTCTCAGCAACGAAATTATAAGGAAAAAAACCACGTTTCAGATGGCAACGGAAAAATATTTGTCGTTCACTGAACATTTTTTTGTGGAACTAATCATAAAACGAATCTTCAGAAATGAAATCTTAGCAATTCGCTTAAAATCTCGCTTTCTACTATCCATTCAACATCGTTGATGAAACTACTTTGCACTACGCGATGTGTTGTTTCGTTTAGCGACAACTGACTTTCCTCTTTAACCAAAATTTACATGAGAGTGTGGCAATGAGCTCCTGCAAAGCAAAGCGCAGATAACTCGCCGCAGGATTATCCAGAATTCGATCCGATACCGAGGACATCGGAAGGAGACCATCTTAATCCTTTAACAGATAAAGTTTCAGAGTGTATAGTGCCTGCTTTTTCAAAATTGCTTGCACGACTGCTTAGGTTAAGAATTTCGCTTAAAAAAGGATTCCAGCGTTGATCAGTCGCTAAGCGATGCGCCATTCATGTGACTTCATCAAGAATTGTTAGAGGTGATTGAATTCAAAATTAACCCACAGGTGACGCCCAATGAGGGACTGGTGAGCCAACGGAACATGACTGAATCGAGGTCCATGTCTGTGTGCTGCGAGACAACTCAACTCCGGCAGAGACAAAAATATGGAAGCGTAGGATTTTTTCTTGAATAGCTTCCTGATTACGATATCGAATGAAAAGTGCAAGGAAAGTTTTGCGGCGATAGATCTCTTCGTCGGTAATTCATTAAAACAATACGAAGATGCTTAATCAGCCTTCCACATCAGAAATTCATAAAGTAGCCGACGACTCGACGTCGCCGACTGCGCTTTGATTTCGAATGCGAAAGTAGAAACACTCTGAAACAGGAAATACGTGCCGGACACTTTTCATTACATATTGGAATTAGTGGAAGGTTCACCAACACCACCCGACTAACGCTGCTCGCATGGAGGAGGGAATGTCTTACTGAAAACTTTCGAACATTTTTTGTGAGCACAGTTCAGAAATATTTTTGAAAAGCATCATAAGCAAGTAATTGTCAGGTAAGCAAACCACTGAAACAGTTCACTGTTAATCGCTGAAGAAAATTCCAAAAACTACGTAAGCATTCATTGTTTGAGGCAGAATTTATCACTTTTGGAAACAGCTGTTTCTTTCCAGTGGTCATTTCAAATACTTTCAAAAGCCTCGACACCGTTCTAGTACATCAACCCGTAATGAAGTAAAAGGGCCTAAAAAAGCTTATAAGAACGTGCAACATTTTTGAGGCGATCGTCATTACAACATTTCTAAGATTAGACAGGGAAGCGGAGGAATAGAATTATGAGTCAGAGAAACTGATGATTTCGCTATACAGAGTTGTCGAATAGAAAATTTTGTTTTCTTTGTACGCGAAGGAGAAATGTAGAGACTCAGGCTATGGTCCATAAGCACTTGCTTTTTTTAGAAACTCGAAACATTTAAAACGCCGGCAAAGGAAGCAGTACCTCGTTGTCGATGCGATGCGCTTTTAAAAGGCGTCCAGTACTTTACTCATTTTATTGGGCTCTCGCTCCCATCAAACTGCAACATGCTGGTGCTGTCTGATAACACTTCGTGCTCTGTCAAAGTTATTTTCCACTATGCTTAGGTAAAATTCTAATGGTGATCTTCTTCGGTCATCAAGCCGCTTTTCTGTCAAAGTAAAAGATCTCATAACCACATCTTGTAATGGTTCCCAGGATCGACTTTCTATTAACCTCGCCATTGGAATATGAATGCGTCGTTTTCTTGTTCAGCAATCGCGGGGTTTTCAAACAGCATACATTTACTTCCATAGAGTAACACAATACAATACAACGCTAGCTGACGTTTCGGCAGTATCGTCTTCTTCAGAGCCTGGAAGGGTATACTGATGTACAATCTGCTAGGCCAAACGCTTCAATGACACTTACAAAAAGACGAAAGACTCTTTGGTAATTACATGATCAACAACTTCTCGAAAAAACCCACCCGCTTTTCTTGTGACTTCCAATGAGGAAGTTTAGAACAGCTGATTATAGTCGCCTGTGGTTGACGACTGCACCATCCCACATCAAAAATCGATGCGAACGTACGGGATCAGGTCGCGTATGACCTCCGGGCATTCATCCCTGCAATTCACTGTAGAGTTTTTGGCATTGATCCAAAAAGCCTCAAAGAGTTTTCGCGCTGGTGTTTTGGACTCCTGTGCAAGGATATTGACTTTTGCTTCAAAATCGTATCCGCTATGCTTTTGTATCCTATGCGTGCCTAGTGGGGTGCTTCGTCTTAGTTTTCGTTTGCCATCTAGGTGTTCTCTTATACGGTTACACAAAGGTCTATCCGTTTCGCCAATATATTCTCCGCAATTGTTACAAGAGATCAGGTATATCGTACCTGAACTCATGCAATCACCTTCCCTGCCGTAAGGGCAATTATTACTAGCAGGGAACTAGAGGAGGAATCGCGACTTGGCTCGGCAAATAGCCATCTCCAATGGCTACGAAATAGTAACCCCACGAAATAGTAACATTATACAGCACACATTTTCTTTCTCGAGAAGTTGTTGATCATGTAATTACCAAAGAGTCTTTCGTCTTTTTGCAAGTGTTAGCGTTTGGCCCAGTAGATTGTATATCAGTATACCCTTCCAGGCTCTGAAGAAGGCGATTCTGCCGAAACGTCAGCTACCGTTGTATTGTATTGTGGTTTTCACTGGAAGTAAATGTATACTGTTTGAAAACCTCGCGATCGCTGAACAAGAAAGCGACACACTCGTAACCACACTTCTTCAAATGGTCAATGAGAGGGGCTAAATAAGTGCGATTTTCACTGCTTAGAAATTTGCTGTTAAGAGAACGTTGCATTCCGAAGGTTGTGCCTCTTTCTTGTCAACCGATATAGCCGTTGCCAGATTTCCTTCATAAAAGTACATTTTTAACGGCGCTGTTTTGTCGATTCTACGTTTCCTTATTTCTGGGACGTAGAAATTTAACGTCTCCATAATGAAAATAATACATGCGGAACCCAATTTAAACCAAGCAGCCGAGAAATCAGCGCATTCGATGAATTATTTTTATGGAATCGCCTTCGCGTCCATCGTTCCCTTCCATACCTCATTTCCCGAATTCCATTTTCCGCAGAATAGCAGAGTGCTCAGTGTCAGCAGTAACAACCATAGGCATAATGAGGATTCGAAGAATTTTGCTTCAAATCAAGTAGTTTTGGAGCACGTGAAACTCTTGGTAAAAAAGTTCCTAAATGCTTGTCCCACGGCTTCACTGACGTACAAATGCTAAGTGGAAACCGCACCGCTCATTTTTCTAAGAAAAGCAGAAATTTTATCTCTAATTGAACCTTCTACTATAAGCTACTTTTAAAATCTCTTCTGGAGCGATTCTTTAAAAAATTACCAGTTTAGGAAGTATGGCGACTGTTCCAGCGCGTACGTTGCTGATTTCTCTTCTCACCATCACCACAGTGTTGGGATGTGGTCCAGGAGGGCCAAGTATTAATTAGGATATTGCTTATAGATATTAGACATAAACATAAACAGTACCGCAATAAGTAATATATACATTATAAGTAGTAATGACTAATAATGCAAATATAATAATAAGTATGATACACCTTGTTTCATTGACAAACTAACACGAGGTTGCTACCAAATATTTATTCGGCTAAAGTTCCTACGTCTTCGTCTTCCTCAGAGCCTGCGATTCATAGTCGATGGCCTGCAGTCGTTATTCCTCTCCATATGGTCTCTTCGCCGTCATATCGAATCGGACGTTCTCCAGAGGGACAGCGCTCGAATAAAAGGACTTCTATCGACAGAGCTCCTTTGTACAGGACCGTTGTTGACTACATGTTGGTCATAAGTTGCCTTTAAGCAGATAATCCATCCTGCTGCAGTCGGTACTAGATCAACTTGAACGCAAAAAAATGATAAAAGATAAAGCTCTCGGTGTTTATCAATCCATGAGGGATGCACGGGAGCGGTGATTAATCCCATGCGTGCATAGCAGGACCCCTAGGACCACTGCGCCACACGGGCCCTTGCACCTAACGAAGTAATAACAGTTTAGATATTATTTTCGCAATATCACTAATCATTCAAACTGAGGCTAAATAAAAGTCGGTTTATAAAAAAAAAATACAGTAATAAGTAATAACAAAAAATTATGTAAACATAACAAATAATAAAGAATAACGGGGAAGATAAATTTAAACCTATGCATTTTAAAACTTAAATTTATGCGTCTTAACCATATTGGCATCTCCAATGCTCTATCCCACTCAAGAACGGTCGGAATGCCCAGCTCCATATTCTGAAAGAAACATTTTGTTCGAAAAGATTCCGGGGCATTCTTAAATGGTACGAGTAGTACGAAGATTGAATGGCGAGGTCTAGCCATCGCTATTTTTTACATGCTTGTCAATAATATCATTTACATGTTTAGCAAAACTTTTAAATCCCAGCTTCTATTTATCCATTAGAAGACTGGAATATTGTTTCGATTTTCATTTATTCACTAGAAAACCAGTGAAATTCAGCTACAATGAGCACAAGGACCTTCAACGTATCCGGCTTCACCTTGCCGGTGCAGATGGTTTTCTCAACGGCCCAAGGTGCAGCTGCTCAAGTCCCCGGCATTGCACCGACTGCAGGGGCCGCCAGTGGATTTTTCATGCGTATTGTAATGCAAGCAGTAAGTTCTCATTTCTTTGAAAGGTTTAATAAACATGCTAAAAATATAATTTTTAGGCGATTTCTATAGCTTTTGGTAATTTGGTTGTTTGTGAGAACTCTGTCCTTCAGGTGTTTGATGTTCTCGAGCGACAGGGTCGCGCAGCTGGCCTCTCCGATCCAATAATCGAAATCATTTTGGGTCAACTCACTGTCGGCATAAACTACCAACCACTAGAATGCAAAGATGTAGCAGTTAACCCAGCTGATCCAGCAGCAGACATTCAGAGTACGTTTCCAACATTTAAGGTCCGTTTGGCAGATTCAAGGTATGTGGTAGGCAAATACTCGCACTACCAAGAATGCTTTCCATACTTTTGGTATCCTTAACGGTGAAAGCAAAACTGATTTTTAAGAGGTTTGTATACTCTAATCGGCTTTTCTTTGTAAATTAATCGTGGGAGCAATTTATGTTTCTACTTTCGAACAAGAAGAGAGGAAATTGCCACCCATAGAGCAGATCATGGAACTCAAACCTCTTCTTACGACTAAATCACTTCGTGGGCTTATTTTCAGCACTGTCTAACAACCTTAACAACACCATAAGTTTTTGCAAAGTTGGATAAATAAAAACCGAAGAAAAAACAAGTCCCAATCTCCACTCAAATGAAAATGCACTTCCAGTTAAGTTACTACTTTAGACAGCGCTTTTAAATGATTTATCTTGTCAGAGATGATTGAATATCGATTATTTGTTCGACAAAAGCGAAAATTTTCGTGAAGAAATGAAATATTTGCTGAAAAAAAGAGTTACTTGCAGTTATAAACGATATGCGGCCGAAATGCATCATCATTAGCAACACAGTGACTGCACTTTGCAACGCGATGAACGCCAACTGTATGCTGAACAATGCAAACAACATGCTAATGGGTATTCCCGCCCAGCACTTGTCATTTTCAGGAACACTCACGGTTTGAACGGAGTACTTTTCCATACTAATGCGTCTTAAAGAAAAAAAAATTTCTTAAGACCACAAACCCGATCATGGCGAATTGGTCGAGGGAGATGTGGCAAGGCGTGGTGAATAGAGTGATTCGAACCTTGGCATCGGGTCCGCTCGGAACGAATTTCTTCTCGGCAGTTGCCACCGTCTCATGAAACGAGAACTCAGCCGACAGTTCTATGGAATGAGCAATTTATTTACGTGATTTCCAAAGCTATTACGTTATGAAAAAAGTAAACTATTTAACGGCAAAAATGTTAAATAATCAAGGGGACGTACAGCGTTGAAATAAAGTGTCTTGCATGGAGAATGTTTAATGCAGCACTAATGAGCCGATTGAGAATTCCGCATATGAAAAATGAGTGCAAAGATATACAGGTGCTGATAATTGAAGAAAAGGTCGGTTACTCTTAGTCTGAAAAAACGGGTATAAAAACCGACCTAAGGATCAAAATAGTAGACGGCTTTTATTCAACTAAACACTTTCATAAGTTCTTAGGGAAAAATCCGATACACAATTTTTTCACAATTTGACCATTTTAGGCTCTGAAGAACGCGAAGTAGCTGAAAGGTCAGGTATTGTGAATGAATAACTGCTGCAGTAACAACCTCGCATTTTCTAATCAAGAAAATAACGAATTATCACCAAACACTTCACAGCAACCATTACCTTGCGGCGGATTGAATGACCGACCATGTACATTGCAAAATTGCACAATTTGTCATAACGGAAGAGAATAGGTTTTTAAGAGTTTGGTTACGATTTGCCTGATATCTTCTAAACAGGTGTGAGATTGAAAACAGTCGCTAAATAGGTTGCTACTTCGTGCCTCCATGAAAACATGCGAAGGTGGGAAATTTAGATTCAGGCAAAATACTCCACCAAGCACACAGAGAACAAAAAAGTAAACAGGAGGAGATGATGAAATCAATGTCACGATCCCGAGACAGAAATTCCTAGCGTTCACGATATTTCATTTCCTCAACAATCCATTACTGTTTGCTTACTGTAACCAACTATCCTGAATAAGAAACCGGTTGCTGCTCTTATTATTTCTACAAAACAGCATCACATCTTCACGACATGGCTTGCAAACACTCAAATATTCTGGAAGGGTTAAACACAGTATGAAAAGTTGTCATTTACTACTCTATCACTCTCTCCTCCTAAACCACATTTTTTAAACGAAACGATAAAATTTAATATGAAGCCATTCATTTACTTGTTTAGAAAAATCGCGAATCACCTGATAACGTGGAAGCGGAGGAAATTCTATACGAGCGAAACTACTTGGTTTACTCTTAAATGAAGACATACATGCTGTTCTTTATTAATTCTTAGGAGTTCAAAAAAAAGTTGTACAACTTATTCATTTCTTGCTATTAATGTTTATGAATATGCATTAACCTCTTCATCACCAGCCATTGACCTCCTTTGCAGATTTGGTCATATATATCCCGAAAGACCTCCCTGCAATTCTACGTAACGGGGATCCATTCGTAGAACGACGACTCGAACATCGACTAGAATTTAACTTTATGAAATATTTTATATACACCTCTACTGAAGCAAAGAAGAGAAGCAAATAGCTCGGCATTGATCTATCCGTCAAGGATATAACACACTTTTAACCCTTTGACGACAACTTGATCTCAATGTGCACGCTTTTTCCGGGCTTACTCTTCCGCACAGTGCTTTTTCGTCAGCGTTTCGTCCAGAGTGCCTAATGCTCGGCCTTCCAAAATCCTGGATAATGCTGACCTTCTCTAGAAAGCACGATCTTAAAAATCTTGAAATTCTTTCGCTATGTTCCACTACAAATCTTTGATTGAAGTTTCTTTTATTAGGACGTCTACGATAACATTTCAATGACGCACCGCTGCTAGTACTAGGAATCAAAAACGACCAACAGTACGTGAAAAACAACTTGTTCCTTGAGCACAGAAATAGATTTGAAACAAACGCTGTGCCTGTGGTGGGTTTTAAAATAAGCATTTGTTTTACTGCTTAACTGAAAAGTTGGAAGCAGCGGAATATATTTCTACAATTACCTTCGCTATCTGATTACGATAGTGTACGGAACGTGCGAGCACAGCCCTTGCGGCCAGATTCTCCACTGCTCAGGAATTCATTAGAACAATAACGTACGGCTTATTCACCTTTATTTAGATGTAATAGAAAATTATCATAAAAGCAATGCAATGACGACGAAATACGTAATGACGCTTCGAATCGATTGGAAGCCTCACATATTTTGGCCACTACAATAACGCAGCGCGCACGGTGACTGAAATTCGGTATAAAAATTTTCCAACTTTCTTTTTTAGAAGTCAACCGCTAAGGCTCTAGAAAACGTAACAAAGCACTGGTCATCTGCTAAGTCAAAAACTTTGTGAATCACCGAACGAGTTTCACGATTGTCCACTGAGAATAATTTTAGAAATGTTAAACATTGATGGATATTGTAGAGGGATAAAATAATAACGATAATATGTATTCTTTCTTTGATGAGCTTACACGAGGTTGATAATGATGTTTATTTTCGGCTAACGTTGCGACGTCTTCGTGTTCCTCAGAGCCGATGATCCGAGTCGATGGCCCTCGCTTGTTATTCGTCTCCACGTGGCAGCTTCGCCTTCGTGTCGAGTCTTCTTCAGTGAGCCATCTCCTCGAATGAGGCATCCTTGCTCAGTGATGCCCTTTAATAGACGATGTTTATGGTTTGTTGTTTGTTGAAACTTGTTTTTGTTTTATGTTCGTTTTGTTTTTGTTATGTTTTATGTTTTTGTTAGAAAAACAAGTTGTTATCACCGGACATTATCATTATATCCACCATCAGCATCGTGTATAAAAGAACATCACTGAGTAAGGATGCCTCATTCGGGGAGATGGCTCACTGAAGAAGACCTGAGTCGACACGAAGGCGAAGCTGCCACGTCGAGACGAATAACAAGCGAGGACCACCGACTCGGATCATTGGCTCTGAGGAAGGCGAAGACGTCGAAACGCTAGCCGAAAATAAACATCATTATCAACCTCGTGTAAGCTCATCAAAAGAATACACATTGATTAGTGATACCGAGGTTCAAGGAAGGTCGGTTTCGAAATATTACTAATGATAATGTTAGCTTTTATATTTGCTGCCTATTATTATGTTTCACGTTATGGTATTATGTGTGGAGCAACCACAATGATGCTGAGATATTCGCAAAACTCCGGATCACAGGTGCCTTCGGTGGGAAAATTCTCTTTACTCTTTCCAGTGGCTAAGGCGTTCACAACTACGCCATGGGGGTCCTTCGTTTCGCCTGTCTCTCAGTTAATTCTATCGACCAGAGCCATCAGCGATCGCTCGTCAACGGGATTGATCTGAGAAGTCCACATCGGCATTGAACCCAGTTAAGATGAATCTGTAGTTAAAATCACAATGTTTTACCTTTCATTTTCTGCCTACTGCAATTTTCACCGCAGGGTACTAATCGAAATACAACCACAACGTTGTTGAGATATTTGCAAAACTCTGGACCGCAGGTGTCTATGGTGGGGAACGAACGCGCTATTGTCCTTTCCGGGGAGTAACGCGCTCACCGCCACACCATGCAGGTCCTTCGTTTCGCTTGTCTCAGATAACAATATATTCCTAACCATGCTGCAACATTCAGTGCCAAGGGCGACCACAATGGAGACGACGATGCGAAGAAATTCGTTTTAAACTAGCAGTTCTGGAAAATGTAGCACTCGTGGGAATGTTAAAAGACCTTTGTGTTTGTAATGCGTGTTGTAATGTAAGCAGTATATCCGAGACATCAGGCGCGTTCAATGAGCGGTCCAATTTTTGAAAAATTAGGCGACATTCCGACTTTAATACGCTTTGTACGGCTTCAAATAATTCGCATGAAAACATCCATATAAGTTTTACCAGTTTGCCAAAACTCTGAACATCAGGTGTGTGATGTCCTCTGACAGCAGAGTGACAGATACTAAATGAAGCGTGTGGCGCAGTGGTTTGAGGCGCCACTGCCAAACCTACGCATAGTAGATCCACGCGCCCATGGTCCACCAAACTCTCCATCCATCCGGGGTCGGCAAATTGGTACCAGACTTGTCTGCTAGGACATCAACATTAGCTCGATACATCGATAGGCCGCTGCAAGTCATTGTAAAGGCCAGATATTCATTCCATCACCTCCAACGATACTTGATGAAGTCGAATGCATGGCGCATCCCTAAAGAGATTGTTCACTGCCGAGAGCTTCAACCTTTTATCATTAACGGCATGGTCATGCCACCGGCCTTTCCGATGCTATAATCGCAATCATTTTTTGACGGCTCATTCTACAGGCCATTTTCCAATATGTAATGTTTGCTTTATAGTTTCAAGGTGGAAAGTATGAAAATACTCATACTACAACGAAAATATCGCACATCACTTAGGTTTTCGGTATATTTCCTTTCCGATGAAAGCAAGGCTGATTTCAAGGAAAGCGTATGCACAGCTAGAACAAATAATGTCAAAGAATTCGTTGGCTAGAAGCCATGGCTTCTCTTAATAGGTCTAGAGAAACGGACTTATCACAAAACGACAATTTTGACGAAAAAAGCCCACGTTTAACCCGCCCTTGATTTCGAATGAATTAAACACGGCTATAAAGCAACGCTTAAAGAGAGCTGACCTAGGGATCAGGTGAGCAACAATATAGTGGATAAATAGGTGCAGCCTTTATGACTGTACAAAAGAAGATCAACGCGATAAGCTTAAGTCAAACAACTACTACACTAGGCACGCACAGGGCACTAAAGAACACCGTAGGACATTGTGAAATCATAGTCGCCATCCTCACATAGGAATTCCTGAACTTTTATAGTAATTCACTGCTTCGAAAATCCACAATACGGTTTCCTCACTACGATCGATTATTGTTACTGAGCTATCTGCATGTCTCTCTATCAGTTCTGTCTTATGGAAAAAATCTTTGAAACAGTAGCACAATTTACGGTATTGCTTACAACTACTGGAAATTCAACAAGTGCTCCCTATAATATTAGATGATGTAACCTGGAAATCTACCACTTGTTTAAGTGCTTCATTTCTTTCTAAACGGAACACTTGCGAAACACCTTCTTTTAGGTTCAAAACTGAAATTGACATCGGTTTCTGCTGCAAAACCGCACCTTCAGCTTTTCAGAAAATCAAAGAGTCATTTGATAACGCAAAAACAGAAAAGAAAGACCTATCGTCTGCAACAAAATGTCGAATTTGCTTTCAGATGAAGCAGTAAAGGTTGCTAATGATTAACTGTCAGCGAGGAAAAAAAGAAAATTACAGCAGCATTCACTAGTGCTTTGCTATTTATTATTGCTGCTACGCAATGGCCACTGCATCAGCCGTTGATGGACATGCAGATCTTGTCATAGACATCCAGAAACGCCTCCTTGCAATTATATTTGACTCGAATCCACTCGTAGAGCGACGAGTCGAACATCTGCCAGAATTCCGCACGACTCATCCGCATATCTCCGTGCACCATCTTCACACTGAAAGGAAACCATATGGTACGTTTTGGTCTACTACAGCGAAGAGTCATAAATAGTTCATCACAGACCCCTCCGTAACGAATGCCATATTCACCTTCATGAAGCACCAACGAGATAATCGACTGCATTTTTTGGCATGTGGAATAGTTTGGAGAGTAACCAAATCAACGTTTTCTCTTTGAAAGGTAGGAGAACGACATGTGCTGAGAAGCGACTGAGAGCATTTGCATCGAGACGTGCGCAGGACGATTACAATATCTCTAATTCAGGTTAAGAATGTTACTAATACCATAAGCAGACGGTACTTCTCAAGTGCTCACTTTTTTTTTGTTCGTGTGTTTGACCACTTCCTCTATCACTGAATAGCCCTCTTTCGCGGTATAATTTCCTTTCTGACTACCACTAAGCTTAACAATAATTTTGTACAAACTGCAGTATCCTTAAACGTCATTCCACTCACCCTTTCACCGATATTACGAATTCTTCTAGTCGTTTGATGCTGTCTTTTGGATCAAACCGATCCCTTCGAACATTCCCTGTAAGTAAATTGCTCTTAAACCATAGCATAATAGAGGACAAAATTTCTTCAACAGTTGATGCCATCCAATAATAATCAGTCAAGCACCCATGTACTGAAACCACTTCATTCATTTATTCATTACATGAACCTACATCACGACTACGACGCTGCGTGTATCTCAGCTGTTTTCGTATTCAATTCGCTCTCTCGCATTCACCACCCACGAAAGTTCTGAAACTTCTTGAACTTCTCTTGCGTGTGAGCTTAGCTGCCGTTAGAAGATTTTCTTTTATTTATAAATGTCCCTTCTCAAAGCACTACTGCTTCATATGGCTAGGAGGCGCTCTTAAGTGTTCGGCTGCGATGTAAAGGAGGAGAATTCATATCGCCAGTAGTCTCCCAAGCTGAGAATATGTGGCGTTTCCATCAGGAAACTCAGCCAAGAGTAAACCAATACCAGTATCCATCATTGTCTTGGTATCAAACTAATCGTATGGTGGTAAATCTCCCTCTGACACACAAAGGCGGCGACTAGCTGTGGTGGTGACGACCTCGGACAAACTTTGGTAAGGTTGACTTCAGGAGTCCAGCGAAACACAGTGGCTAAACCAGCCAAACTCCGAAAAATAGAGAACATGCTGGGGCCCAAACAACCATTGAGAACGAACCATCCAAGTATTCAGGCAAGTAAATTTCTCTTACGAAATGTCAAAGGTCTCGGCTTTGTCGTACACCCATTTATTTCCCATCTAGTTACTCATACGACATCCTATCGCCGCACTTGACCATTCTCCAGCTTGCACGTCAAACGAAAATGAGTGTCATCACCGCTATTCATGATTATATACAGCTCATGAAAGGCAACTAAACGCGTTCTACAACAAGCAATCTGCAACCAAAAGCCTTTATATAAATTCATTGTTGCAGACGTCAACGCAAAATTAGGAACGGTCAACGAAAGTGAATATAAGATAGGGAAATCTGGAGCAGGAAAACAAAATGGGAATGGAAACGCCTCGTAGGACTTCAGCCGGTAGTACGCTCTTTCCATGAAGATTCATTTTTCCAGAAGAAAAAAATTCGCCGATGGATATGGTAGTCCCTTAACGGCAGAACTTATGCAGAGATCGATTGTTCGATCGTTCTCCCAGAAAACGAAAACTGTGCCACTTTGACAAATAAGTGGCACCTGGTCTCTGTACTACATCTGATCACCGTCTTCGTGCGGAGATTCGATTCAGTAATAAGCTGGAAAAGAACTGTGATGGTCCAAGAAGAATGAGGCAAGTCATTCATAAGGAGGATATCCTCAATAAAAACCTCTCCTTATATGACTAGCAAGAAAAGAGAGGCAAAACCGAGGACGGACTGCAATGTGCCTGTCAAAGGAATTCAAACCTGTGCTAAACTCGCTTCACTTCCCCAAAAAAAGGCTCAAGCCACATCTGCATTATCACTAACGATTTCATGGAACACGGAAGGACACTGAAGGTTGAATAATTCTTTCTACTTCTGTCCAGCAAACACGAAGTGTTATTTTGTTTCTTTATTTACGTACAAGCTAACGTTTCGGCGGATTTCGCCTTCCTCAGAGCCTGGAAAGGTCAAGCTAACTGCAATCTACAGGGCCAAACACCTCCATAACCAAACAGAGAAAATGCTAAACCAAAATTTCAATCACATTGAACACAGAGTTTTTGCACACTCACCGCTTTCTATGAGTCTCCACTAAATGTGTTACGCGGCGACCAACCCCACAGAGTTCACATGGAATCGTATTGTGCCCATCTCATCAAAATAACCGGCTTATGTACTGCCCAATATCACACGTGCTAATGAGACATTCCTCCCTGCGGTTCATTTTCGGATTCTTGGAATTAATCCACAATGTCTCCAGAGTTTTACGCACTTGTGTTCTCGATTCCTGCGCGACGATCGTAAACCCTACTTCGAAATCTTCTCCGTTATGTCTCTGCGTCCTATGTGTGCCAAGTAGAGTATTTGGTTTATGTGTGCCCACTAGGTGTTCTTTCACACGTACGCAGAGTGGTCTACCCGTTTCGCCAACGTATTCGACCCCGCACGCTTTACAAGAGATCAGATAGACTGCACCCGAACTCATGCAGTCACCGTCTCTACCATTGTGACAAATTATGCAATTTTGCGTTGCACATAGACGGTCGTATAGGCGGTTAACAACTAGCTGGGCGTCTTAGATTACTCGGTGGCATTTTAATTTCATTAACCGCCTATAAATCCGTTTATGTGGAACGCTAAATTGCATAATTTACCCTAATGGTTGAGATGGTAATTGCATGAGTTCGGGTACAGTCTATCTGATCTCTTCTAAAGCGTGTGGGGTCGAATACGTTGGCGAAAGAGGTACACCACTCTGCGTACGTACAAAAGAACACCTAGTCGGCAGACGTAAACCAAATACTCTACTTGGCACACATAGGACGCAGAGACATAACGAAGAAGATTTTGAAGTAGGGTTTACGATCTTCGCGCAAGAATCGAGAACACAAACGCGCAAAACTCTACAGGCATTATGGATTAATTCCAAGAGTCCGAAAATGAACAGCAGGAAGGAATGCCTCATTATCACGCGTGATATTGGGCAGTATATAAGCCCATTGTTTTGATGAGATGGGCACAATACGATTCGGTGTGAACTCTGTGGGGTTGGTCGCCGCGTAACACATTTAGTGGAAGACTCATAGAAAGCGGTGAGTGTGCAAAGACTCTGTGTTCAATGTGATTGAAATTTTGGTTCAGCATTTTCTCTGTTTGGTTATCGAGGTGTTTGGCCCTGTAGATTGTAGTCAACTTGACCTTTCCAGCCTCTGAGGAAGGCGAAATCGGCTGAAACTCAGTTTGTACGTAAATAAAGAAACAAAATAACACTTCGTGTTTGCTGGACAGAAGTAGAAAGAATTATTCAATCAATGCCGAGGTAAATAGAAAGTCGGACGTGCGAGTTACTGAAGCTTGATCCTACTGCAGTACAGTTAGCACATTAGATAATGAATGCCGGTTGTGGAAAATCTCTGCAGAAGGATTAACGTGGGTAAAACAGAAAAAAAGTTATTGGAAGCAGATCAAAAAGAATCCAGACTAAATAAGTGCCGTTGAAATCTCTGCGACTTTAATGTTACGTCCTATAAACGAAGATGGGACTTTAATGATGCTGAGATAATTGCAAAACTCCGGAGCGCAGGTGTCTGCGGTGGAAAACGAACGCGCTATTGTCCTTTCCGGGAAATAACGCGTTCACCACCACACTATGCAGGTCCTTCGTTTCTCCTGTCTCTCAGCTAGTTCTATCGATCATTTACCATCAGCAATCACCCGTCAGTGGGATTGAATAAGGATCTTTTGCCATCAGCAATCACCGGAAAGGACAATAGCGCGTTCGTTCCCCACCGCAGACGCCTGTGGTCCGGAGTTTTGCAAATATCTCAGCATCATTAGAGTTATATTTCGCAATGTATACCCTGCCGTTAAAAAAGAATAGGCAGTAAATAAAACGGTTAAGAAGATGCCACTATCGTTACATCTCACCATAATATGGAACTAATTACACGAAGTTCTATACAGATCTTTTCCGTTCCACAATTTCCGCCTAGAACCCCTAATCGCTGCTGATGAAATGTCGCCTGAGATTTTACCCCCTGAAATTCGAGTTGCGATAAAAAGCATGAAGACAGAGACAGTTCTAGAACCAGACAATATTACCACCGATTTCCATTGATATGGCAGCCAAATTAAATGTACTTCTCGCAAGCCACATGCCTTCTTACGTTCGAAAAGAGAAAATTCCAGACCAGTGGAGGACCTCGTGCATGGATACCGTACACAAAAGTAGTGAATAAAGGGATCTTTGCAAATACCATCCAATACGCTTGTTGAATGAACTCTCGAAACCGTTCAAAAAGATTATCCTATATCGAAGACATTGGATAAGGCACAGCCAGTGGAGCGATCAAGATATCAACAAGGATTTTGCTGCATTGACCACATCCAAAATGTGTCCAAGACCACTGAAGTCTGTTGGGAATACCACCTTCTCCTAGCTTTGACTATTGTCGGCCAAGCGTTCGACGGTGTCGAAACGAATGCAATCCTATCAGCGCTCGTCGATGAAGGAAAGTAGGCCTCATCTACATATGAACTCCATCTGACTGTGATCAGAACTGCAATGTAAAAACAGCTATTTTAACCGCCCCTCATCATATCCGTAAGAAAAGGGGTTCAACAAGGAGACACAATATCGCCAAAGCTCTTTACTGCCGCATTGAAGTGGATAATGAAGCCACTCGATTGGGACGAGAACGGCATATGAAATGGTGGAAAATTTCCATCAAATCTTAATTCTGCGACTTACGTCGTCATCTTCTCGAAGAGTACCACTGAAACAAAGACGATGCTTAATGAACTCAACGACGCGTGAAAAAGGTTAGGGTGCGCATAAATGGGACAACACCCAGTTCATGAAGAGAATATGGTGGGACGGTGAACAAAGTGAGCTGGATGATCCTCTGATTGCAGAAGTTACCTCGTTCGTGTACTTTAGACATTCAGTGAACATGGAGAACAACATAAACAAGGAATTATACAAAAACAGGAGAACAGCATGGGCCGTATTCGGGCAATTCAGAGAAGCCACCGACTAAATAAGGGACCCAAAACTCCACGCTCACCTTTTCGATTCAACAGTCATCGCAGCGCTCTGTTGTGCAGTAGAGACGTGGGCTGATATTATAAAAATGTAAAGAATACTGTTCATTACCCACAGTGCGTTTCAATGATGTATTCTAGAATTTAACCGTCATTCACGCTGAATGCGCACTTTAGATCCTTGGAACCTCTCCCACCTTCGAGTTCCAGAAGAATATAGATCACCAGCGAGTCACTCACATAAAAAGAAGTACAGATGACAGATAGGTGAAAAGAACAATGGAGTGGTCTCCAAGTGCAAATTTTCTTCTAAGAATACCCAAACGATAGGCAGGCGTGTTCGTGAAGTCACCCATCAGCGATTTCAGGACTACGGAATGGACCTCGCGGAAGTCACCGTGTTCGAGGCAGGCAGCCAGCATAGACGATAATTTCGCGAAAAAGAAACGAATGAGAACTTTTCTGCTGTCCACACGATCAGTGAAGATGGGTCATCCAATTATTCAAGTAGGTTATAAATGTCGTTGAATAACGGTTCACTTGATTTTCTTAGGATCCTGAGATAGCGGTATTAGGTGCCTCTACGTGGCTTAGGGAAAGTGAATATATCTGACTAGTCTCGTAGCAATTTCCTGACCCCGAAACGATTAGATACATTGTGAACTCGCAAAAGAGTCGAAACAGTGCTCTGGTCGTTTGGGTGGTCTGTGTATTGAACAGCATCACAACCAATGGACTTGAGCCCATAGGAAGTATGTTAGCGCTTTTTGTTCTTTTTATCCCACCAAGGAACCTCTCTTTTTACTTCAAAGATCATCCCCACCGTGCACACCCACACTGACGAACAATACATTTCTCCCCGATCGTTGACGAAATATGCCTGGACAAGACGGTTGGTTGTACGGGCACATCCAAAGTGGGTAGATCTGCAGAAAGAAATTTTACAGAAGTTTGGAAAATTTTTAAGCATTAAAAGAAACATAAACAGCTTCAAAAAAGACTTTCTTATTGCTTTAACAACAATCTTTCTGTCAGTAAAATATACTGTTTTAAAGTATGCAACAACTGGAAATCAAACTGGTTACTTCCATATTAACTACGAAAGAGATCTAAACTTTTCATGCCAAAAAGTCTTAAAAGGTTAACGGAAAACCGCTTAGCATTGCTCTAGTGCATTAAGTTGTTGAGGCTACTCAGCGCATAGGTGGCCTAGTGAATAACATACAGATACATACATATGCCTAGCAACGCATAAAGTCATTGTTTTACAAATGTAGAATAGTCTAGTTCTAAGGTACCGGCTATAGAGGGATGGCAGATTTGTTTCGCTCTGGCGCCATAGAGCGTCTCTAATCACTGCGCTACTTGGGCTTCTCAAGCCTTCTTATTCATATGAATTTTATATGTTGGAATTAATTAATCTAACTTAATAAACTCTAACCTTTTTCGAAAGTTGTCTCATTAAATACATGAAATTCTGTACGTATTTCCTTACGAACAGTCTTTTTCAATCGACGCGAGGTTGGTATAGATGTTTTTATTGTTGTTGTTATCTTTGTTCAATGGCTGACGTTTCAGCCATTTCGCCTTCCTCAGAGCCTTGCCGTTGGACCACCCGATTGTTGCTCACGAAGGACGTTAATCTACCAACAATAAGAACATCTATACCAACCTTGCGTCGGCGATTTTTTGAGTTCCATACAATTCTGAATTTCATTCCTTGTCATTTCTTAATCACTTTGATAGTGTAACCAATAGCTTTAAAGAACCAAAAACGCCCAAATAACCAAGACTGCTGTTGACGCCGATGCCGATTTGTGCTCCCCAGATCAATCCCGCCGAGAGATTGGTGATGGTAGCGTTAGATAGAAAACCAGCTGAGATAAACACGGAGCAAGGGCCTCCGTGTTTCAGAGTGTAATATGCGAGCCCCGGAAACGGTAATCGTGGTGTGATCGGGCCCCGGCTCTAAGCTTTGCGAATGTCTCAGCATCCCTGCATTTGTATTTCACATACCCTGCCGTAAAAAATTACAGTAGGCCACAAATATAAGACTGCCACTAACGTCGTCAGAGCTGATTTAAGGAATCCGTTAACTGAAAGTCCAACAAACTTTGAATTCTTTGTCGCAAAAATCCATAGCTTCTTTTAGGTGCTCCAGTGGTACGATAAGGTCCTCGTGTACATGGGTTAAGGACCATGACTTCGCCATGTTCGGAGTGAACGTCTAAAAAGTTTTCAGGATAAATAATAAATAAATAAATAGAGCCTTCTATATTATAATATAATTTTATGTAGCCATATTTAAAAATTAACGAACCTCAAGTAGTTGAATACTTGATGGAACCACCCGTCCAACAAGACACTGGAACAGAAAACATTTGCCAAACGAGATCAAATCCTGAAATAAGTGTATCTGCCCTGGAAGAGGTCAAAAGGATTCATTGCACTCGTGACTAACTTCTACCTCCCAGAATAAGCTTCTCGAGTGACGATTGTGAAAGTCTTGTAAAGGAACAAGTTCTGCATGCTCCTGAAATTAGTCAAGTGAAATTTTTCCACATCTCTGCAGATTCTAGCATACGGAGATTCGGTAACACTATATTGACACGCTTTCCAAAACTAACTACAACTACTGACTTCTTGTCAACCTCAACACTTGGACACTTGGACGGCCCGTATAGGCCAGGCTAGCCAAAGTCTGTTCCAGGTCATCACCACCACAGACAGTTGCAGTCCTTGTGGATCAGACAGAGATTTGTCACCATGCGACTTTGATACCAGGACGGTGGTGGGTCCTGTCATTGGTTTTTTCCTACCTACGTTTCCTGATGGAGACACCTGACTACTTCACAACTTGGGAGACTCTGCGGGGGTGACGAATCTCCCCGCTGTACATCGCATTCCGAAACCCAGGAACACCTCCCCAGCCACAATGAGGTAGTAGGGCAGTAAACGGTTGGGAGGCCTTCCAAGAGATACGAAAACTAGCGTTCAAGGTTGGATCCACCATCGTTCGTGTAAACCGGTAATCGATTATAATAACATGGTTCTTAACACCGATATTTACCCTCTTGCTGAAAAACATCACAAATCATCTCACGAAGTTACCGCCACTTGCATAAAAACACCAAATGCCTCCGCAAACAAGCTATCCTCGAAATTATCGAGCAACAAGAAGGAGCTATAAACATGTACAGCCTGTGGATTAACCAACCCATGGCCATAGTTCTGACACAAATTGTAGCGCAGCTGATGTTGTAGCGACTGGTATAGTCTTGCCATGACGTTTATACTTAAATTAGGATCAGTCTTTATTACCTCTTTACTGTAGATACGTCCGCAATTGTTTCGTCATCTGTTCCACATAGGAGAACAAAGAAGAATATCATCATTATTTGAACCAACTAGCAAAGAATACGAATTTCAACCGAGAAAAAACGAAAGAAAACTAGCACCAATTTCTGACGATCAAGTTAACCCTTCCGAAAACTCTTACAACATAGTGCTAACGAGCTAAAATAATAAATAGAAACTAGTTTATCATGTGTTCTTTCATTTCAACACAAAAAAGAGCCTCCGTGAAAAATTGCTTCGAAAAACTATCAATATATGTATAAGAAGAAGGCAGAAAGACTACTCAACATTGCACGGCAAACAGCTATTTTCATTCACCCCATTTCTCGAACAGTAGCTCCTCGGTATGGAAGTAAACAAAAACCGTTTCCCCAAGCGATAATTTTAGTTCAGAAAAACTTTCTACTATCTATCTACAAATTCTTACCCTATTTTACATGACCCCTCATCAAATCTACTGTATCCATGGCAGCACTTCGTACATTCGATTCGTTTCCCTTGCACTCATCGTCCACAACGGTCTTCGATTATTGCGTGTGTCATTTCGGCTGCTGTTTGAGCATTTCGTTTTCTTTATAAATGTCGCAAAATTCTGATCGAGTCAATACTCCTTGCGATCTTGGAGATGGCTGAGCTAAGGAGTTCCCAAGTGGATTGAAGGAGGTCGTTGAGGCAGAGGTTGAATTAGCGCCATTGCTTCCTGATCGATGGCATAGCCAACCACTCCTTCATACCGGCCCCACTGGGAACAAAGTCCAGTTTATCTCGCCCTTAGTCTCCAACTAAATAACTGCAAATAGGAAACGTTGCTTGGGCAGGATCGGTTTACAGAATTCGGCAAAAATGGTTGAAAGATCGCCGAACACTTCAAGACGAAAGCTAATTCGCAATCGTTGTATGGTCGTCTATACAGAACGATAAATTACATAGTTTGCTCTGAATCCGATTCCTTGCAAAGGGATGAGGGCGAGCGTAGAAGCAAAACTATGAGAAGACCCGTATAAAAGAGTACCTAGACAATAAACCTAAGGTTGAACAAAATTCCCACAATGGGCATCCATAGGACATAACGGGATCATGAAGAAAATTTCAAATTACAAGTTGCCATCTTCGAATAAAAATCGAAATCTTGGAACTGAAAAGCTTCAGACTTCTTGAGAAGAGAACCATTTGCGGAACTACATGATACAGAATGAGGATCCTAGACCAACACTCATTTTTTTCCGTGAATAAAATGCTTAGCTGTAGCGTACATTGCAGAAACCAGTATTCAGCACTAAAAGTGTCCGAACCTCAATGCGCAGTTATCAATGAAGGGCGCTTGACCTATCGGAAAATCTGAGCCTACCGTAATTGAGGAGGCGATGTTCTGCAAATGAGTGTAGAAAGACGGCTTATACCAACGGCCGATTTCGTTGACGCTGGCCTTTTCACTTCTAAGTGGGCCTTCACAGAACCTACAATTTACTGGATCTGCCATGATTCTTGTGAAAATTCTAAGTTGAAATCTCACTTTCCATGAAGCACCACTCCTAGGGAATTTGAGAACTGTATTCCTTCAACGAACTCGTTCTCTCTACACATACATTCTTTTATTAATCTAGACTGCATCTCCTGAAAGTAAAATCATTGTAGTCTAATAACATGACCTCTCTTTTTTGAATTAGCCTACGAAATTCGCCATCTACGGCTATTTGTGGAGATTCACTCACAAACGCAAAAACAGATTAACTAAAGTATTTTAGACAGTGAACATTTCTCACAGATTATCCTGAAATGTATGAGAAGAGGGGCAAAGTTGTGTCCTGTACTAAAGCAAAGCATTAAGATAATTCATAAAAGAACGCCGCACAATAGAGAACAGTATGTAACGTTAAAAACAATCGAACAACGCTACTAAACATCAACTAGTCTACTGTGGATATACAGATGACTGTTTTGTCGTCTACTCCACACAAAAAAGATGGACAAATTTCTTAAGTTATTTGACGAACAGTTAGAACACATTAGGTTTACCCGAGACAAACCAAAAGAAACTGGCTCCTATTTTTGAACGCTCAAATTAACCTATCTAAAAAATAGCAAAAGTACACTGGATCACTACTTCTCTTCTCACAGTTCGCATACAAAAAACAGCGCCTTTCAAAAACATATTTCGATCACCAACCAGTGTGTGGACAGCAAGAAAACAGAAAGAAGAACCCCTGAAATTTCGAGAAAAACATCCACTTCCAGTGGCTACGACATTGTAACTCCTTGTGATAGGCACAGAAAAACCAAACGACAATTCTAGTGAGAGTACGATCCCGTTTTTCTTGCCTTCATTTCCAACGAAATAAGTGCACCAGTAAACGCTGCTTTAAGAGCCAGTCTATAGAAATCGGAGCAGTGACAGAAAAGCCAACGAGCACCATGAAACGCCAGCTAATTAGCAAGCATTTGTATGACCGAGTGTGTATGACGTATAATTTGTGCTAAAGGTAGACACTGTGATTGCGCCAGTTCCGGTACGGTGTACCCACTCTCTTGTAAAGCGTGCTGAGACGTGTATTTTAGCGAAACAATAGACATAGACCATCGTATGTTCGTGCAAAAGAACATCTACACTGTAGACGTAAAGCTAAACGAAATACAGAAATACACTACGAACACATAGGACACGGAGACACAACTGGGAGGATTTTGAAGTAGAAGTCATACACCTCTTTAGAGCGTCAACCGTAAAATCCACGGGGAATTCTTGACAAATTAGGAGAACCCAAAAATTAACAGCACGCAGCAATGTCTCTTTATCACACCAGATCTCACGCAATAATTCGAACTAGTATTTTAAGGCGGACAATAAAGGATAAACCTCTCAGCGTTGATCAATCTATTAGGGATGCGCCATGCATTCGACTAGATTAAGCATCGTTGGAGGTGACTGAACGCATATCGGGATTTGCAATGGCTCGTCTTGGCCTAGTTATTATGAAAACATACTGTATAAAAACGTCCTCCTGCGTGTCCATCAAGAAATAGCGTATTGCCGCGACTGAAAATCTATCACTTTCTCTGACCCAATGAATCGAATGGGAAGACAGTTTGCCGGCTGTTTTCTACATTAGTGAAATCACTTGTACGGAAAAACGAAGGCAATAGAGCTACCAATCTACCACAACTCTTAAGGCTAGTCTAAAAAATACTAATGAGTCAAAGTATAGATGTTAACTACTCCTAAGGTGAAGAAGAGACACTTTTAATGTTGTGAATAGAGGTGCGTCATAATATAAAAAGGATAGGTAGCTAGCTCCAACTCTGCGTTCATCAAGCTTTCCATCTCTTCAAGGTCAGAAAACTGCTACCAGAGTTGTTTGGGAGAATAGGAGCACAGCACTGCCTTGATGCACCGGTAGGTAATTGGAGGTCATTGCTTGGGCAGATACGTTCAATCACCTTTATGATGCTTGATAAAATCGAGTCATTGAGAGATTGATTAACTATGAATGCGTTATCCTTCATCCCTTTATACGACAGTGAAACAATTAATTAACAGGTTTGGCTATTTGCTTTCGACGAGGCTTATCACTTTCGCAATCATCTACTTGGGCACTATTTCTTGACTATCTTAAAATTAGTCGATACCATGTCCAACCTGCAAAACTTTCTAACTCTCCCGTATGCTGTGCGAAAAACAAAGGCAAAAACAAAAATGTTGACGAGAGTTGTGTTATAGTTCAAATGGGTCGTAGTGCGATTATGATACCGTACCTCAAAGGAATTAACCGGGATGTACATGAGTTTGACGAAAGGTTTGATGGGAATCATCCGAAGAGTTACCGCAACCAGGATGCCCAGTGCTCCTCTGCTCCAGGGCACACCATAGTACAGCGCTTGCATCTCAGCGTTACCATTCCTCTCCTGCAATCGTCTAGTAAAGAAGTTCACATCGTGATAACGATTCAATTCGTTATGGAATCGATTACTCACTTATCGGAGTAAGATCATAGGTTAATGTTACCTTTTAGCTTTTAAGCGAAACCCAGTTGTTAACGAAAATCGGAATATCAAATCAAGTTATTAACTGCTCAAAAAACATAATGGTCTTGAAATGGGATAAGCTAACTTGAGAGACCTAAATCCATGAAGTGGCTATCGAACAGTGGTGGCATGAAAAAGTTTAACAGAGACCTATGAAGGAAAAAAAGTTTCACTACAATTGGATAAAAAATAGCAGGCAACTTCCGAAAAAAATGCATCATCTGATTTCTCGTTGATCGTCGATATACTACAGCCAGGGCCAGAAATTCTCCATCGGTCTCCGTGGCGCTTAAGAGCATGCCAGTTTATTCGCCTCATTTTAGAGACTCATTGAACATCCTACCTTTCTTGCGCAGTTTTCCTGAAAAACTCTGTCCATCAGATCGATAGCCTTCCAGATCGAAGGAATTCATTCGCTAACTCTTTTTGTTAATCGGCTGTCATTTAGTTGCAGTAATTGCCCAGCGTACCTGATTTTGAATATAAGGACGTCTCAACTTTTTATCGCCGACGTAAGGCGGAATTTTGGATTTCCTCTTTCACTCGCATGATTCGAGGTACTCATAGCATCGTCAACTAGACACCGGTTCAGTAACGCTGACTGACCTTCCATTTTCCATAAGTGGCGACTAGGTTTGTGACGCATATGTTAGGGAAGAAAAAGTCGTGGAGTTGAAAAGGTGGGACGGATTTGGGAGTTCTTTGTTCTTCTCACTACATCCTCGATGCTCCTGACTGAAAGCTCATGTTAATTTACCGACGAAGATAGATGTAGCTCGAGCACTCCAAGATATCCACTCCATTGAGCGTTAATGGAACATCCCAAACAAATCCGTTCTCCAACAACATTGTTTTCGTAAAATTAGGTCAGAGTCCAATGCTTTACAAGCGTTCTCGAAGTCGGTCTGGCTTCGTTTCACCTGCCTAGTGTTTGATGTTGTAAGAACAATATCTCCAGCAAGTTGAAGATCATGCAATTACCGACAATCCAATTCTACTTCCATATTTTTTCCTCTCAATTTTCGCATGATGTTCTCGAAAGCATCTACCAACAATTTTGACGAGATCGCATCCTCTTTTCGAACCCCTTCTTCTGGGTCCATGCTAATACCGTCAAGGAATGGTGATATTTCGATCGTTAAGTTTCCACACAGCTCATGAAATCGTCCTTTGCGTTCGAAATTCTTGCCGACGAAGACCTCAAACTCGTCGAATTTTCTATCGTCGCACCTTCCGAAGAACAATTCTTCACCGGTATTATATGCGGGACTAAACCAACGTTTCTTCTGATCTCAACCACAACGACGACGTCGTACCTTATCCTTTTAGTCTGAAGCATCAGCTCCTCATGAAAAGTGAGTATAAACTGCTAGAAATCGTCACCCTAAACATTTCATTTAGTAAGCCTAGAATGGCTCCGAGATTAGCAGCTCTACGTACTCGCTCATCAAACGCTACCTAATCGGGAGCGCTTTCGACATAAAGTGAATGAGGCCCATTTATTTCACTTTGTTTGACTTTCTATATCAAAGGCATAGTTTGCCGAACTCTCTAGTATGATAGGCTCACTTGAAGCTTTCTAGTCTCTACCAAAGCAAAGAAGTTTATTTAATGGAGGCGACTCACATCCACCTCTCACATACTTCCCAGTCATTTGATTGCAGGCTTTTGCCTGACTTGTAGAATGCAATTCGCGTAAACAAGAACACAAGAACCCACGCATACATGAGTATGTTTACGTAAAAACAGAAGACACGTGCCAAACTGGTGCACTAGAAACAGGGAGTTTACCACCTGGCTTGGCCTGCGCTTGACTACCTCCCCGCCACCCGTGGGCGCACTACACAGTCTCGCCATTAACTGCCGTGATCTTTCAGCGAATGGTATTCGCAGCCATAAAATTAGTTAAATTAGCCATAAGGTGAAATAAAATAAAGCTATAAGTGCTAAACAATGTAAAAATACCACAGAGGTGTTCAATGCTCTGTTGAACACAGAAATCAGGTCAGTGCTTGTGTCATGTAATTTACTTCTTAACTTTTTAAGCTTCGTCAGTGATCAAAGAGTCATAATCTTAAACCGCAACCTTAATAATCAAAGGTATATAACCTAGTTTTTTTGTTCCTTCATAAATACTTAGATTTTTGTGTTGATATCGTGTTCACTAATGAGCAAATGAAGGGAAAAGCGAGAGTTAAAGTTGCATATAAAAGGAGATACATAAGAAAGGCAATATAGCTTGGGAGACCTCAGAATTTTCTGCGATCAAGTAGGGTTTTTCACGTCGTCATGCCCTTAGTTTGCAACGAACAAAAAATGGTGTTAAAAAACACTGATCTATAAACATACTCTCGAATCACCTTAGATGCCGTCACTACGTTGCCATCAGGCATCACAAGCTCATAGGATAAGCAAATATGTTGGAACATGCCGTACTTTCTTCCGGATGTGCCCACACCACCACCATTGATAGCTTCTGCAAACGCTCAATCATACTGTGGGAAAGGAAAGTGACATTTTATGACACTTCATCTCTATTTCCATGTCTACTATATGGATCGACTTATAGATTGCAAACGGATAAAACGAATTTTGATACTTAAAAAATGATGAAAAGAAGATTTCACGAAAAAAAAACCACTTGATTTGTTCTTCTGAACAGTTGTGAAGAGGAGGTAGAAACGAGACCTATGAGGTCAACTCTAGGTAAAAACAAACTGTGGGCCACTGGAGAACTTAGAACTGCAATCCTAGTTAACTAGATAGTATTTAAAGTGGTCACCATAAAACTACATTTATTCCTGCGCCGAAAAATAGGAGGCGTATATAGCGCCGAAAAGCTCCTCTTTAGTTCTCTTAAGGAATACGAAGTTCGACACCCTTTACTTTCATTGTTTTTGCCGACAAAAACACTTACTGACTCTTTCACTCTCACTTGCTCTTTAGGCTTTGATAGATGCAATGCAAGTTTACCTTTAGTTGATGTTAAAAATGAAAATCCCTAACTCTTCAGTTCAGGTGATCCTGAAGAGGATATGCATCGCATTTCAATACCGCCGAACAACTAGTCACAAAGAGGTGATGGAAAAACAATGAATAAAAAAAATACACAGGCAGTTTTGGACTTCTTCTTTTCGATCCCTTTTACTTTATTAAATACCATTTAGAAAATGAAGGTGTCATGAAGAATAAAAAATCCTGAAGTAGCAACCGAACATAGAGGCAAATGCGAAGATCTTGGTGGATGATGGATGTGAAGAGACGAATCAAATGCAGAAAGTGCCGAGATTCGCACAATATTTGATGTTGTATCGTACATAAAAAGGATTGCTCCCGTATAATATTAAGCTCACATTTAGCCCTTTAGATCGACCTCGATCGATTGGTAGACTACTCAGACAAACCACCGCCGTGCTGGAACAATCCTAGTAGTTAGGTGGCAAACATTCCACTGATCAATATGGTATAGCGATTACCTCTGGTAAAAACCTGGAAAAGACATTCGGCCAAAGTTTAGGATGCAGGCAACAGGCAATGAGCACAGATCTTCAAACCGAAAGATGAGTTTGCATATGAATCTGATCACCTTCAGGAATAAGGATTCCAGGACAACGAAATAAATTTTTAAAAAGCCTAAGTATCTCATCTTAATAGATATTTTGCACAATCCAAATAGTTGATAACCAGTTCCTTTGCTCAGCAGCTTTATGTTCTTTTGAATCGCTTCGCTATTATTTTATTATTATTTTTATTATTGTTACTATTATTATTATTTTCACCTCTTATTTGTCCTGAACATTGGAACATACTTTACTTCCCTGAATAAGCAGAGTACAATAATTTCATAAAGTTTTCAATGTACACCCTTTTCACTCTCCTCACCCTAATAAGAATACGAGACTGATTCTTTTTAATCAAATAACGTAACTTTGGCAATACGATTACGAGTACTGGTGTAAAAGCTCTATCTACCTTGTACTGTGAGACCCTTTATTGCTGGGACTAACGGAACGCAGTAGCCAAGTGGTATCAGGGTTCGTGACAAATCTTCCATTGTCACCATCGGCTCGACACGTACACTTAATGCCTCTTTGTTTACCTAAAGTTGAAGAAATTAAGGAAAGCCGGAAATCAACAGTATTTTAGTATGCTGAAAGTTGTTCTCAAAAGAAACTAAGCTTGTAAACAAAAACTGAAAACATCTGAAGCGCTTTCACTTAACTTGACACTACTCACAACGAGGAAGTTGAAGAAACTGTTATAGAAACCCTACTTTTTTTCTACATGGCCCGTCTTCACATCCACAGTGCGCATTTCAGCACTCTACTTGCCTCCTCGCAACCAACATCCCCGAAGGTTTCGAAGCTTCCGTCGGTGGGTTATAATAGCTGAGGACTGCAGTCTTCCTCATGAATGTCGCTGAACGCTGATCCAGATGATTCCTCCTGGACTGCGATACCCATGGTAGAGCGTTCTTATTTGGAGTTCCAAGAGTGGACTGTTCGCAGACAACACTGATACCAATTTCCCGACCACGGAGAAATGACAGGATCGGTGCACTTAGAGTGGTGCCAAACAAGCACCGCAATCGTGATAGACAGTATCATCACCACTGAGTTCTTCACCCCTAATACTTTTAAACGGAATGGGAAACAATCTCATAAAATAAATACCTACCAAATGGATTATTTTGGCTTCGTATTTTTAAGAAGAGTCGGTTTACTCTGAGCAAAAATTCCGCTTAAATGACAGATTGTTAGTGTGACAAGATAAAGTTTGCTCGGGAATTAATGTCCGATTTCCAACTTCCTTTCTTGTAGGCTTTTCAGCAATAATCTCTTAAATACTTACCTAATACATAGTAATACAAAGCTTATTCATATTCAAGTACTTTCCATATAATTGAACTATCATATAAATTGGTCTGATCCTCACAAATATTAAAGGTTAGTCAAAAGCAAAACAGCAATTTCGATCTGATTCTGCGAATTCAAACACGGACGCACGCAGAACAAATGGCTCGAAACACTGAAGAGGTATAAGGTCAAGGAAATGTTAACGAAGACGTAGCGCAATGTTGGCATGAAAATGTCGTCGTGACGAATTCCACATTGAAGATGATGCATGTCGCTTAAGTTCTTCAGCTATTCACGATGATGAATTGAAGGCCTCGATAGAAAAAATTACGTATAAAGTCTGGAAAATTTGAGGAACCAGACGGTCGAGGAAATCTGAACGCTGGATACCACACGAATTGAATGACAACGAAAAATCGTTGCATTCGTAGGTATCGGTAGATATCATTGGCGCTTCTTCTGTGTAATGGAAACAATCCGTTTCCAGAGTACACTGTGATGTGCGACCAATAACGGATCCTCTATGGTAGAGACCGATGATCGGATCAATGGATAGATTGCAATGAAGATCTTTAGCACATAATAAAACCAAAGTGCAAAAAAGAATGTCATACTAGCCGTTTGGTGGGTTGGATGCTGCTTTAATCCATCATAGTCTCCTCAATCCGAGTGGAACGAATGCAGAAGAAACGTACGTCCAGCAAGGAAACAAAATGCACCAGAAACTTCAACGGCATCGTCGGCCATCGCCCAACAAAAGGGAGCAATCCTTCTCCATGAATAGGGCACGGTAACACTACCGACGCTGTAAAAGTTGAACGAGCTGGACTACATGACCCTCACTCATTCTTCATGCTCGCCTAAGTTTCAGAAACGAAGCCGAAGCAGAAATTGTCCTTAACAACTTCAGCGCCTCCCGAAGGTCAGAATATTAAGCAACTTGTAAACTTGCTTGCCATTGGCAAAAATATGTAGGATTTAACGGTTTCTGTTTCGATTAATGAAGTTATTCCGAGCTTAGATATGCAACTTTGGAAAAGCAGATTGAAATCGGACATTAACTTCCAGAGAAGATTCCCACAACCAGCAATCGTCGACGAATTTGGATTAATGACACATTAGTCATCTTGAAATCAGGTCCCTACCAAAACAGCGGCAACAGTTTGAAAGGGTTCCGGTGTCTCTTGACTATGTCTCTGAATGTATTAGTTGAATTTTTGCATAGGATTTTTCACATAGGATTACCAATCATGAGGCTGAAAACCACCAATGCGAGATAAATGGCCCACAAGAATGTAACTAAATAAAAAATGACCAAGTGGAAAAATACAATGAATTAAATTGTCCTTCCTAATTGAAGTCGTACTCAAAGACATTTCTAAAGCTGAATAAAAACGAACTGGTGAACAATATAGCGATGTTAAAGTAAATCTTTAAGACAGGACTAAACATAAGAATATAGAAGAGTACCTTAATTACGCACTTCTAGAATGTGGACGAGATTCCCGATGTAGATGGGTGTGATCCCCTTCGGTATTTGATGAGAACGCCACTGTCCGTTCTCAACTGGACACATTATCGTTGATTTTCCATTGGTTGCCCACTCGCGAACCTTTATATGTATAGAAAATAATGAAAAGATAGTTCGAAAAAGGAATGAAAAAAGATGAAAATATAGGCTTTTTCTATAAACATTCATGCACGGAGTAAGCTGTTGAGCCACTTCGACTAGTAAGATCGTACTGCCTTTTGAGACCAAACAAAACACTTTCAATTTTGAAAGCACTGCTATCTAAGAACGTCTTGTACCAGCCAAAAAAACTAAAAGCAAAAAATATGAATGGAATACTTAACTTTTTATGGGACTCTCGAACTATTCAAAATTGAAGCACAGACCTAGAAGAGAGCTATCAAGAAGTTTCGAAAGAAATTTCGATATTTTTTGCTAAGATTTCCAATTTCCCTTAAAAACTATAGGAGAAGAAATAAGTCCACCTATTAGAGGTAAACCTATGGTCTCATGTGGAAACTATCTAACCTTATGATCACTGGTGATACAGTGAAAAATAGAAAGGAAAAGAAAAGATAAGGAAGTATATAGCTGATAAGGACTTATTCTAAAACGAAGAAACATCAAAAGACTAATCATATTATAAGAAATCAGCCACAACGATGCTGAGATACTCGAAGGACGTTGATCCTGCGCTAGATCGAACCACGATTTCCCTTTCCGGGTAGTCGCGCATTACATACTGCACCACGGAGGCCCACGCTCTGCGTTTATCTCAGGTAGTCTTTTATCTAGCAGTGCCGTAAGCAATCACCCGTTAACGGAATTGATCTGGAGAGCACAAATCGGCATTGAACCCAGTTAAGCTGAGGCTGTAGTCGAAATCATAATGTTTGATTCTTTAAAAAAATGTTAAAATAAATTAATTCGAAGAAATCGAAATCACAATGTTTATTTTAAAAAAAAATAAAAATTGCGGTTTCGACTACAGTCACAGCTTAACTGAGTTCAATGCGGATTTGTGATCCCCAGATCAATCCCCTTGACGGGTGATTGCTGACGGCATTGGTGGATACAAAACTAGCTGAGAGAAACTCAAAGCAAGGAACTCCGTGGCGCAGTGTGTAATGCGCGAGCCCCTCGTGGTTCGATCTGGCCCGGGGTCTAGTTTTTGCGAATATCTCAGCATCGTTGTCGTTGATTTGGCACAGTACCCTCCGTGAAAACTGTAGCAGGCAGCAAATAGAAAAGTAAACATATTATAAAAATTTTTTATCATTCCTTTTCTGTTATAGAATGCTTATTTAATAACCTTTTTATCATCTGAACTAATGAAAACAGTGAGAAGCATCAACCTGTCTTTGAATTGCGAGCACTTTCCGGCCATGAGCTCTTTTTGCCGTTCCGATAGCAAATACGAGTCGCTTTTTGTTGATAAGGAATTGCTCACAAATGAAATTGAACGGAAGCACAACGCAGAGGATGACAATCCACTGTAGTCGTAGCAGAAACCATATCAACAATCGTTTGACGAGAGTGAGTAGATGTACTCCCATCTTGAAACTACCCATCTTTATTATGATTAGTGTAACTAGGATGAAACACGCGAAGGAAAGGGAAAGAAATAAGAACAACTGAGAAGTAAGAAGAAAACAAAACAGAAAAACTGGATGAGAATGACAAAGACTCTGAGGTAATTGACAGAGCTTTATAAATGACAGAGAAAGTGGTTGTGTAGAGTCAAAATGTTCTTCTGCACGACTTAAAATCGCTATAAATTAGAATACAGCCTATGTAGAGCGGGATAGCAGGGAGGATAGGTAGCGCAGTTTTGAAGTGGTCTGATAGGGATAAAACGCACATCAAAGACAACTCCCTCAAAAGAAAAAACTATAGCCTGATTCATAGGAATGACTCACACCTTCCTTATGTGTTTAAGGAGTATTCACGCCATTCTCATACAAATGTAGATGCACCACCACTCGTATCCCTCGAACTAGTGGAGACTACCCTCAGCGTACCTACCTGAATCACTCCATGATTCACAAGATTACAGCTAACGGCTAAAGAATATTTGAAAAGAGTCGACAGATAAACAGTAAGAGAACAAAAGTACTGAAAGAATGGAAATGTTAAAGGATAAGTTAACTCAACAAATTCCCAAGACCAATTTTCTGTTCACCTCGGCATTCATTGATAATTCGATGTTTTTCTTCAATAAGCAGACATGAGGTTGTTGTCATAGAGTTTATTAGAGCACAATACCTGACGTCTCAGCGGTTTCGCCTTCTTCGGAGCAGTTTATTTGTTGTAAGTGTTTAGGTTAGTTGGTGGATACCAGCCTCACAGAGTAATACATGGGCGAGAATAGTCCTATACACCTATGCAGACAACTCTAATAACAACAGCCTCGTGTCTGCTTATTGAAAAAACATCGAAGAACTCAACAAATTTAACAAAACTCAAAAAAGTAGCTGAATCATTTGGTAGCAACCGCAAGTAAAAAAGAAACGAATGGTTAGTAAATCGCGTTTTAAAGTAAAGATGAACTTCAACACATTGCTCCTTGGTTGGCTGTGCAATATTTTGGTTCCGAACTATCCTTGACTTTTTGATAATGCTGAAAAAGGAAACGGAGCCGATTTCTCTGGGTGAAATATATTAGAAAAAAAAACAGCTGTGGGATGCTTTTGGAAATGGTGTTCATGTGCTGGTCATTTTTTAAACTGCCTATAAATTAGCTTTCGAACTAAACTCCAGACATTTCCAGCCCAGAGAAACTGAGCGGTCGATAGGACCAGTGGAAAGCAGTCCGGCTTAATCGTTCTTTTGAGAAAATTCAGTTTTTTTGCTATTACAACACCTTATTTTTATGTACGAGCTATGTATACTTGTGTTCTTGCCAGGTACTTAAATGTTCATACGTCGTGTGAGACCCAGTCCATACAGCTGCTCCAACTCATGCGTGGATTCGAGCGCAACTTGAGAATCTGTTACCTTCTCTTATTAACACATTCAATGCTGGACTAATATAATATTTTTTTACGTAAACTTATGTGCTGGAGGATTCGCAAGCTGCCACAATAAGCACTTTCCAACCTTTGTAGATTGGAGGGAAATCTGTAGTTCTGCGCGTCGGGGTCTTTCGAGACGACGGCAATTCCTGTGATGGCAGTGAATCTTGCGATTAGATCTCCAACAGCTTGAAGACGATGCATTGAATCAAATTCACTTTATTTCCTCGTACAGTTCAGTACGCTATAACAAGCAGAACGGTCTCACAATCAAAGCGATAACTGCTTTATACAATCTCAATAGTCATTACCTATGCTTATAATAGAATCAAACATTGCCTGAGTCTCTTTCTTTTCAAATCTTCTAGAAGTTGCTTATTACCTCACCAAAGCAAGATTCATTCACTGGGGCTGAGCTGCGGGGCACAGTAGCAGTGCTTCAGGGGAATACTACGGTGAAGAACGACAAAATCGGATCAACAGTCCATACTGCATGTGAAAAAGAGAATTCTTCTCAGGAAATAACTGAGATTTAAATCTACACCGATCCAAATTACTATCGATTAGCGAAGTTTTCTAAAAGCTATCGGTCCCATAATTTCCCACCAAATATTCCGAAGAATAATGAAAACAACAAGTTCTAGGTCTAAAAAACCAATCCGACACGAAAGGCAACGAATTGCTTGCGTGGCAGTTATTGTTATCGTCACATCAAATGATTTCCCCGTTGACTAGTTCACATAACCTACGTCGAGAAGGCAGCCAGAGCACAGAAAGAATTAATGACTAGATAAACAAATAGTAAGTAAACAAGTGATGAGTTAAAAGTCTTTGGAACGTCAGAACAGCAACTGAGCACTTCTCAGCAAGTAGGCACAAATTCACAGAATGCTGAGTGTTCACGCATTTCATAACTTCGCACGTTTAGGAAATGAATCAAAAATAACGGAAAGAGAATAAAAAGAAATGAAAAACGTCCTCAAACAAAAAAAAACACAAAAAAAAGATCAATAATAGAAAAGAAGGTTTTCGATGAGATTCTGAGTTATGGTTCGCGCCGTTGGGGTCAAGCAAGTGTCGACCTGTTCCGCGATTGGCATCGATTGGTGAGTGGTGAGAAAACAAACGCTGTCGATGGGCGTTCTCTGGTTGTGGATTTCAAAAACCGATAAAGAATAAAACGGATTCAGTCGCTGCGCTAGTGACTTTTTTAACGGTTCTTTTTTTCTCGACGTCTATACTTGCCGTTTGAAGATCGTAACTTTATCTCAAGCGACGAACACGGTTCAATAAAAAATGAGCAGGAAAACGTGTTCCATGGCAGGTGGCCTAGTAGAAAAATATAACTTAATTACTTCCCAGGATCGACTTTCTATTAACCTCGGCATTGGAAAATGAATGCGTCGTTTTTTTGTTCAGCAATCGCGAGGTTTTCAAACAGCATACATTTCCATAGAGAAACACAATACAATACAACACTAGCTGACGTTTCGGCAGTATCGCCTTCTTCAGAGCCTGGAAGGGTATACGGATATACAATCTACTAGGCCAAACACTTCAATAACATTTACAAAAAGACGAAAACTCTATGGTAATTAGATGATCAATACTCTCTTGTTTGGATACTTGGATGGCCCGTCTTCACTGGTTGTGCGGGCTGCAGCAAAGTTTCCGTTTTTCCAGAGTTCTGCTGGTCTATTCACTGTGGTTCCCTGGAGGCCCGAGATCAGTTTGGCCAAAGTCTGCCACAGGTCGTCACCACCACAGGCAGTTGCCGACGTTATGAATCAGAGGGACACCTGCCACCATGTAACTTGTTTGATTCCAGGAGTGTGGCGGATCGTGCTATTGCTTTATTCTTAGCTGCCCTTCCTGATAGTAGCGCCGAACTCGTTCTCAGCTTGAGAGACCCTGTCAGGGAAACGAAAATCCCCACAGTGCATTGCACCCCGACACCCAGGAACACCTCACAGCCACGATGAACCGTTGTGTGGAAAATATAGAAAGTGGGAGTAGAAAAATACTATGATTTAGAACTATGCGAAACAGGGCCTCGTTTTTCTCTGTTCGAACATCGAACTTGTTTACCTAATCCTTTATACAGAAATTATGCATTAAAACTACTTGTAGCGCAGTGACTAGAGGGGCCTTACTATCCAGTCGTTGTTATTGGTTTGGTTCTTCAGCCTAAGCAAAACACGTTGCTCCGAAGTCGCTAAATCGGTATCAGACTTGTCTGAGAGCATAAAAACACTGATATAACTCGCCAGTTACTCTCGCAAATCATTGGATAAGCCGAATATGCAATCAGAAATTTCTTTGATACTCAGTGGAGGCGAATTCATGACGTCCTTCTCATGGAATAATCAAGGACCAACGCAGTGTACTGTAGAAACAATACGATACTAGCAAAATATCGAAGCTGAAAGGTGAACGGCAACAATACGGTGATTGAAGACTAACTTTAGCACACCAGCAATGTGGCAGGATGAGTTCCTGCAATTAATACTAATCGAGCTCATAACACTAAAGAGAGCAGAATGGGTAAAAGCTCAGGTAGAAGAACACGAATGATTTTGCAAGCTGGCAATTCCTGCGATTCCAATGCACATGGAAGGGGCAGAAATTTCTGCCATGATGGTGACCCTTTTTATGTTTTCATAATTGAAGATCTGCTATTATACGAAGAAATTACTCATTAATTTTCAGCCACTTGTGCAGAAATAACATAAGTTCTTTGTTTCTAAGTGCTCTAAGAAAGCTGAAAGAGAAGATGAAGACGAAATAGTGAACATCCTCTACACGAGTCTCTGTCTGAGGGCGCGTGTAGTGCAGCGGTTGAACTTACGTGCAATACACATACTGTCAGACTCAAACTTTTACCCCTAGCTTACCAAGTCTTTCACCTCTTGAGGAGAATCGATTGGTTTTCCTTGAATTCATCGTCTATAGTGGTCTTCAAACATTTCGCTTATTGGTTCGTCTGCTGCTTGAAGATTTCTTCCTCTTCATGAACGTCATAGCATACTGGTCGAATCGGTTGCAATCGTGGAGATTTTAAGAGGGCGCCAGCGAAAGGTCGAACTAGTGCCCTTGCTTTTTAATCGAAGGCATCAATAACCATTGTGCTGTTGCATTTGCCCACCTTTCATTGCTTTTTGATTTGATGTGTCTTTGTTTACATGCCATACAAATTTGTACAGACTAAAGTGTGAAAGAATGTAGAATGTTATGAGAAAGAAAAGCAAGGCAAGAAACCTGAAACCTAGAAAACTAAAAACAGGTTGGAAAAAGGAAACAAATAATAAGCGAAAAAAGCACAAAGACCAAGACGAATGGTGGTAGAATCAGAAATATTGTTGTTGCACGACAAAGTGAAGATGATGAAAGAAAACTCAAGAAGATGAAGTATGAATGGAATCAGCCGAGGTAGGAGAACACAGTCAACTAGTCAAAGTTAATCGTCTTGTGAGCTAAGAGCCTGTTGTCGTCAGCTGTCCATCGTTCAGCGTAGGCAGCCCGATAGAAGACCAATCATTAATTTATCAATGATGATCACAACCAGCCCATAGATAGTATACTCATCAAACACGTTATCTTATCACCAAGTTTCCGTTAGTGAGTGACCCAATTCAGATTTATGACACTAATAAAATCCTAGCCTTAATTCCTCAGTTGTTCTTCTATTTTTTGCAAACTTACCATTCTTTTAACGGCGACACAGAATCAGCAGGTTAGGCTGTAATGCTAACCAAATGACCACGCAGATAAAGTTGACTTGCATCTACATAATGACGAAATGAGCCAGATGTGGCTGTGAGCCATATTTGTCACTTTTACTTGTCTACATATTTATTTATTTGTGTGTTGATCTATACTTGGATACTTGCATAATTGGACGGTCCGTCTTCACGAGCTGTGCGGACCCCAGCACACGTGCCATTCGTTCCTTTCTCTCGCAATCGTAGTCCATGATGGCGGTCTTGTTCGAGCATGGTAGCGTTTGCGAGTCTCATACCATGATCTATAAAACAACTGCAGCTGCGAGTACAGCTGATTAACTTTGTTTACGAACACGTCCGCCCAACGCTTAGGTGGTCGCCAAGGAGACGTTTGGATTCTCTTGGAGTCCACTCTACTGTTCTTTTCGTCCATCTGTCTTCTGTTCTTCTCATTATGTGACCGGCCCATCTATGTTTCGTTGTCGATGTATATTGTCGATTCTCTTGGATCTCGAAGATGTGACAGATTACGAAGGTCAGAGCTTCGCATTCCGGCTACATATTGAGAGTGCCGGTTATATTCAGAATACATCGCTCAAGTGCTCTGTGAGTACTTCGAAATATTTTTGACGTATTGAATATCAACCCACGTCTCTGCCGCATAACAGAGCGCTGGGAGGACCGTAGAATCAAAGAGATGAGCGCGGATTTTGGGATCCTTCAGTTGGTCGGCGACTTCTTTGAGAGGCCCGAATGCCTCCGAAGCTGCTCTCCTCCTTCTATCTAGTTACTCCTTCATGTTGTTTTCCATGTTCATTGATTGCCAAAGGTAAACGTACGGGATGGTTATTGCAATGAGGGAACCAACCAATTCAATTTTTTCGCCTTCGCCTTATGGGTTTTTCATGAACTGGGTTTTCTTTCGATTTATGTGAAGTCCGAACTTTTCCTCCTCTTTCGTTGAGCTCTTTGGTCATCACCTCTAATTCGCTAGTATTTCTTGAGAAGATGACAATGTCGTCGGCAAAACGAAGGTTTGAGAGGAATTTTCCATCAATACGTATGCCTTTCTCATCCCAGTGGGTTGGGATGAGAAAGGTTGATTTGTAATTCGCGTCTATAAATCATCACGGTCGTATTCTCTTTCTGTGATGAAGGCAACAGAACGAGCAGATGTACAGCAGTGGTTAGAGGTTCTCTGCAACACAGACGGGTTACATTCCACACACCAGACCCAGCAAACCTTTCGTCGCTCCAGAGGCCTGTAAATTAGTACCAGGCTTGTCCAGAAGGATAATAGCATTGTCATGATGCATCGGCAAGTCACCGAAAGCCACTGTATAGACTAGATATGCATTCATGCACCTCTAACGATGCTTAAAGAAGTCGAATGCAAGAGTATGCCTCATGTATGCCCCGACGCGAAACGCTTTATTGTCTATAAATCTATGCATGACAAGCAAAAACGACAAGAAAAAATAGAAGATATGGAAACGATGGCGGAAGCGCTGGTACAGTATGTTGAGGTGCGTCATTTTAGTGTTGAAATTGGTGATCAATATCTTAAAGGATAAAGGATAAAGCTCTCGGCGTTGATTAATCTCTGAGGGGTGCGGCGTGCATTCGACTTGATTCAACATCGTTCGAGGTGATTGAATGCATATATGGCCTTTACAACGACTTGCAGTGGCCTGGAGATGCAATCTGCCCACCGCAGAGTGATGGAAGGCTTGGTGGGTCATGGGTGCGGGAATCGATTGCACATGTATTGCAGGGTGGTACAGACAACTGCGCCACACGCGCCCACCATTACCTTAGTAGACTGAAATGGGTGAAATTTTTGAAAAGCAACAACTTCTTGTCTGTCTGATCAACAAAACATCTTGTTGTAATGCAATGCTTAGATCTTCGGAAGAGTTCCTTTCTGCGAGTTTCAGAAGAATAAAAATAGAAAGCGATGATATTCCCACCTCTCACCATACTGAAGCAAACAACGACCATAGGAGACAGTCTCATTAAAGATAAGTAAATGAAAAATGTTCTGGTGAACGTATTAGTGAAGTAGACAACCGCTCAAATGTTCGCGTACTTAGGTAATAGATATATATATATATATATATATATATATATATATGAGCGCGTGTAGTGCAGTGGTTAAAGGCTTCTGCAATGGACATGGGGCAGATCCCGAGGTTCACAAAGTTTTCCCTCCCACCACCAACCGGCAAATTGCTCATCAGACTAGGCTGGTAGGACGGCTACGCTTACTCGATACATCGATAGGCCACCACGATTCTTTATATGGGCCAGTTATGCACTCAATCACCTATACGATGCTTAATAAATTCGAATGCATGGCGCATCATCTACGAATTGATCAACGCCGAAAGCTTTGTATATGTATATATATATATATATATATATATATATCGTTATGCATATGTGTATATTATGTGTACATACATACATATGTGGGACATTAAACACCATTCTTACAGTTTTAAACAGCTCCAGAATTAAGGTTCTCGAAAAACTGCAAACGAAATTGAAATCTTTGAATACTCCCACGCAAAAGTAGTTGATGCAAAAGCCTGCCGTTCCGCCTGTTCAATATCTTTTGTGCGTTAAATGCGAACCGAAATGCTAAAATATGAATGAAATATGTGTCGTGGGCTCTAAGTCTCAACAGAAAAAGGTGAATTGCGCGTTATAGGCGGTTATGCGAACATTCCAATTGTTTTTATGTCAGCTAACAAAGTTTGATGCGAAGTTGTGTATGTTAATCGCTCATTACGTTTGAATCATATGCATTGTATCCAATGCATATCAAGTGTTTAGTGTTTAGAGCTTTGTTCTGCGCATGATATGATTCTTCGATACTCTATATTCTTTGATTCTTTGATGATGCGCAACAGCAAAGTTTTCGAAGTGTTATTTATGGAGTCACACTTTTCCCCTAACATCTGAAATTATTTCATCTTTCGTAGAAATTTTAATAAAACCTGCATATTCCTCAAGTCGGATTCTCTTTTTGCCACCTTAGTCGGATAGATTTTAGTCCATAATTTAAATAACGTTAAGCAGCGCATTATGTGGTTTCAAATATTATTCAAAGTCCCAAACACCAATAGCATCGTTTAAAAATAACGGAGAACATTTACTTGGGAATTTAGGAGGCCACCGTCACAAATGATGCGAGCGCCTGAACAGCTCTAGAATGGCTTACATCGCTGAGTCATTCCTATGCTGTTAACATTAACTCTCGTTTAGTCGGTAATACTTAGTTCCATTCACATCAGCTCAAAGAGACAGGAGACATTACAAGTTTTATCTGTACGTAATCCATCTATTTTATTCTATTCTATCTTAAGATAGCATGTCACCTGTATCACCGTTATCGTCGAGTGACTCAAGCAGGCGCCAGTAAAACTTCTATTTTTCCCTGTCGCGAGCAGAAGTGGCCCAGCGAGATCTGCTCGCTATAGGGACTCGTTGAGCATCACGGCTTTCATCTACCATCTGTCTATAGTATCAGAAAACTGAACACAGTAAAATCTTAAAATATTTCCTATCTATTCACTCCTTATATTGGCTATAAGCTGGTACGGTCACTTCTCAAAGCGCAGTGCTAAAATGTCAAGACTGGTATGTATGTGGTATCCAGGTCGGTAAACAAGGCGCGCTTCTCAGCTGCAGAAGCATTTCTACCCACAAAAACACCCGACCACAGCTCTAGCTATTCGAACAGTAGATGTATTTTTATATATCAGTTCTTCGTCATATTTCATCCACGTTTAACGGAAATTATTCACTAACTGTCAATGACACTCCTTACTTAACCTTATCTTTGCGTATTGATTCCGTTATTGTATTATTTAACTGGTTCGGATGTACGTGCATTACTTTCTTTGAGTTATTGTTTATACACTACTTATGTAAGTGTTCACTGCCAATTTTGAAGAGCAGTGTAGCTGCTCAGCACAGATGCATAGGCGGTGCGTGGCGTAGATCACCTTTCAAACGCTCTCCACTACAAAAGACATTGTCTTTGAAATCCTAAAACCGTTCGCATTTGTTTAAAAAATTTACTTTTCTCTAGCCTTGACATGACCAATTAGAATGTACTTTTTCATCGATAAGCTAACACGAGGTTGATTTAAGAAAAACCTTACCCGGCTAACGTTTCGCCGATCTCACCTTCTTCGGCGCCAAATTGATCAGCGTCGATGGTCTGCAGTTCATCCTTCTTCCGATGTGTTTAATCTATAAACATCGTATTGTTTAATGAATAAAAAAACATCCGTAATTAATTCAAATTTTTCGTTCGCAGCGATTCCTTCGAATGATCCTGCTATTGGGTGGTCTCGAAGGGTATCAAGGTAAATATAAACGTGAAAGTACAGCAATCTAGTGTCAACCGAGCGCTTAAGAATGACATGACTATTCTATTTTTCAGTCTAAAAATATAACATATTTTTGCATTCTCTGTCTCATTAAGAGATACTCTCTATCTCTTCATTTTGTCATCTTCCTTCCAAAGTAAATACGCTTTTGGATAGATGCGGAAAGTAGAAACTCCATGCCACAATCTCTACGATACCCTTCCTTTCCCGATTGAACAAGAAGATTTGTTTGTTTCGTTTTGTCTCTCTATTACTTACAATACTTTTGAGTATATTTTAGGCTCTCATCAGATTTTGCCCTATATTGGCACTGGGATAGAATTTTCCGCTTTTTTGTGATGTTTTTCTTTGTCGATATTTCCACTGTTCAAACACCTCAAGAGTCAGGCATACAATCGTAGAAACTTGTTTTAATGATGAATAAACAAATTCAATCACTCTTGTGCATAATTGAAATATTCTAGTATACTATGTTACCGTGCTCTTTCAGCATTTAATAAAGTTGTGAAGGTTATGCAGCGTATATAACCGTATTTAGTTTGTGGTTTTTATATCCTCCCATTCCATACACTATCTTTAATTCAAAGTGCGTGTAGCGCAGTGGTCGAAGGTGCCCTGCATTACACGTAGGATCGATCCCCCGGTCTAGGCTCACGTAGCCTTCCATCCTTGCCGGGTCGGTAAATTGCTACCAGACTTGTCCGGGAGGATAGCAGCACTGGCTTGATACATCGGTAAGCCACCGCGAGTCATTGTAAAAGTCACGTATGCACTCAATCTCCTCTAACGATGCTTAATAAGGTCGAATGCATGGTGCATCCCTCAAGGATTGATCAACGCCCAAAGCTTTGTCCTTTTACATCCACGTACTCCATGCAATAACAATGATTCTTCGCAGCGGTAGCAAAGGATGGAGCAATTAACAGTTCAGCAAGTTGGTGAGATTTGCTGCAAAATTCCTTATCGCTTTTATACGATTTATCAAAGAACATTCTTTGTGTATCACCTAGTCTAGGCAACAATTAGTTGGAAGCTACAAGCGACGAATTCTTTACGACTACTAGAGGTCAGGTAGGTCCTGATTCTGTGCACGGAGAACCAACAAACGGTAGGTACACGGTGTATCTATACATTTAAATTATACCCTAAATATTATCTCGTTGATATTTTTTAGAAGAAAATTTGCACTCTCATTCTATGGGTGTATACATTGCAACAAATCCGCTTATTCTGTAGGGCACGATTCATCGAAGCGGCTGTAAAAGATGGAGCAATCGGCCGTTTCATAGATGAGTGGTACGTTCATTATTTGCATTACCTCTATGTTTTACCTTCTATTTTTTACTTAATTCTTGCATGTTCATTTACATGTTTATATATTTTTAGCTTTATTTTGAAATAAAAAAGTAGATCTCGGTGTATATCAATCCTTGAGGTAGGAGCGCTGTGCATTCGACTTTACTAAGCATCGTTGGAGCTGATTTAATGAATACCTGACTAATATAATGAATCGTGGTGGCCTATTCATGTATCGAGTCACTTATGCTTCTGTTTCAGACAAGTCTGGTACCAATTCGCTGACGGCCGATGGATGGAAGGCTTCCTGAGCTCGTGAAGCGGGATCGAGCCTATGTGTATTTTAAAGCAAGCGCTACATGCTCCTTATATTAAACATAATTACTAATCATTACGTGATTATGATTATTAATTATGATTAGTTATTGTTTTACACGATCAACAGCTTCTCGAAAAACCCACCGCTTTTTCGTGACTTCCAATGAGGAAGTTTAGAACAGCTGATTATAGTCGCATGTGGTCGACGACAACTTCCTCATTGGAAGTCACGAAAAAGCGGCTCTGAAGAAGGCGATACTGCAGAAACGTCAGCTAGCGTTGTATTGTATTGTGTTTTTTTATGGAAGTAAATGTATGCTGTTTAAAAGCCTCGCGATTGCTGAACAAGAAAACGACACATTCATATTCCAGTGCTGAGGTTAAGAGAAAGTCGATCCTGGGAATTATTATTACTATTCTGTTATATCATTATGTTAGAGAAACTATGAAAAAAAGTAGGAAACGGAAACTTGATCCTACTGAAACACGTTTCATACGGCTAGTAATCAATGCCAGCTACAAAAAATCTTTTCAGGAAGCCCTACATGAGTACAGGCTGAATAAACTACTGAAAGCAGCACAGAAAAAAAGCAGTCTGGAAGAACGTCGTCGGGGCTTGTGTGATTATAATGTTCCGCTGTCAGTCCTGATGAACGAACATGGGATCATCAAAACATTCCGCCATAATACGGAGTTCATAACGAACACATTTTACACCAACCGTTTCCGTTTCACAAACGCCGCTGGAGAACAACCATCTGGAATTCTTCCACCGTAGATTCGAGTTGCGGTAGAAAGCACGAAAGGAGGCATAGCTCCAGGACCCGTTGATATCACTTCCGACTTTCCCATAACTGGAAGCCACAATCTACACATAGTTCTCGCAAGCCATACGACAGCCTACTTTCAAATGGAAAAAAATCCAGACCACTGGTGGATGTCGCGCATGGTCATCCTGCCCAAGAATGGTGACCGAAGAAATCTTCGTAACTATCGACCGATATGCTTGTTGAGTGTACCCTACAAGCTTTTTCGAAGACTGCCTAGTCGCGCATATCAAGGGCATTGATGTGGCACAGCAATTTGAGTGCTTAAGGATTCAACAGGCATTTTACTGCATGGACTTCATGAGAGCTGCGTCCAGGATCTTTGAAGTTTGTCAGGAATAGTACCCAACCGCAGTAGTCTTGACTTTTTGTGGATTACAAAGGGCTGACCATATTGTCGATTTCTCATGCGCGACGAAGGAACGTTTTGTTAATGGAGAGTAACTACTGGAGAATTTTTTCCACACACTAGAAATTTACAAAAATCCACGTATCTCCCTCATATGAGGGATCTCGAGCTGGTTAGTCGCGATGCTACGTCGCACGTCCCCAGGTGGCGGATAAAGGATTAATCGAGAACCAAAAACGAACTTTGCTTCCCTGAGATGCAGGTGGATCCAGGGGATGGACTCCCTGTTTTTGCTGCGCTGATTTAGCACATACTTTCTGTATTTGCTAGGCGTATTCATGCATGTGTGTGTGGGTGCGTTTTCGCTTATGCGGATTGTATTCTACGAGTCAATTCGCCCAAAAGCCTGTTATCAAGTGACTGGGAAGTATATGGGAAGCGGTTAGGAGTCGCCTCCAACAAATAAGCTTTATGTCCACTTTGGGAGAGCCTGGCAAGCTACCCGTGAGCATCCACAGCACCCACGTTCAAAGCCCAGCAATCTATACGTGGGTATCGAAAATGCTGGAGACATTAACAAAACGGGCCGCATTCCCTTGACCCAGAAAGTGCCACCAATTTCGCGGCGTTGGGTAGGATGCGTACGGAGAGGCTGCTAAAATCTCAGGGCCAATGGAAGCTGCCTGGATTTCAAAGAACTATGGTGACAATCTGTGCCTACAATGCACGCACACTTGCATCCGAGTCTTCGATAGAAGACTTGCTCATGCAAGCAAGAAGCATAAGTTACGAGGTCATCGGCCTGGCCGAGAAGAGGCGCCAACCTTTCAACGCCGTCTATGACACCGGAGAAGAGCTGTTCCTCGGAACATGCGAAAGAAGAGGAGTCGGCCGTGTTGGCCTTTCCGTTAACACGAGTTTGTCCTTGAACATCGATTCATTCTTCCAACAACTTACAACCCGAATCAGAGGTTTACGATTAAAAGGATGCGGATCAATACCGGCTTTAAAAGTCTTCGTCGTTTAAGCACCAACATCAATCTATGACGATAAAGTCGAAGCGTTTTATGTGGAATTGGAGAAGTTCTACAGATAAGAACACACATTCTTCGAGGTCATCATTGGAGATTTCAACGCCAAGATTGGACAAAGAAGAACGTCTGAAGAACTTCACATTGAGACCCATGGATTAGAATGGGACGAACAGTGTGAGTGGCTGTCTGAGTTTATTATGGCGACCAAGACAATCCATGGTAACTCGCAATTCCAGAAACTCCACCCTCAGCGCTGGATGTGGGAATCTCCCAATAGAGAGTGCCATAGCGAAATACACCAAGTAATAGTAAATATAAGGTTTTGTCTAAGCGATGCCACTGTTGTCCCACAATTCTACACGGGCTCAGATCACCGTCTGCTATGTGCAAGATTTTATTTTTCGCGGAAAGGAGGAAAAGCCGCTAAATTCAAAAACCGAAGTTCCAGAATCAAAATAAACTTGAGCATATTCAATTCATTAGTCCATTGTTGGAAAAATCCCATTGTCGACAACATCGACGAAGAATACGATCGGTTCATTCAACATCTTCACGATAGCGCTATGAAAGCTGAAAGTTCGAAAGCCACCAAGAGACGTCTGTCTCTAGAAGCACTCGAGCTAACACGTAATCGAGGAATCGCATGAGCTGCAGGCAGCTGCGAATTAACTTCCGAACTTGCAAAACATTGCGGATAGGCGATAAAAGATCTTAAAGAGAGGAGAGCAGCAGTACTGGTCGATGCTGCAGAGGCCGAGAAAAGCATTCACAAAGCCCACCGAAGCATTGCCAACTACAAGACCAAGATGATTGCTCTCCGGCCTCCAGGCGAAACAGTTACAGCGTCCAGAAATGCAATGGAGAAAGTCATTCACGAATACTACTCGAATCTCTTCGACAGCCACGTCAACCTAATGTAATATGAAATAAAGGAGGATGGCTATGTTGTACCACCGGTTCTCCTTTCCGAAATCCGACATGCCATTTCGTCGGTGAAAAATCGAACAGCACCAGGTCCGGACGGGAAAAGACAAGAACACCTGAAGAACATTCCGCCAGTCTTCGTAAACACACTGGCTCGGCTCTTCACACCTTACCTGTCTGAATGCCAGGTCCCTACTCAGACGAAGACCAACAGGACCTTGTTTTTGTTCGAGAAGGGTGACCTACACGATATCGGCAACTGTCGCCTAATCTGCTTACTGTCTGTCGTCTAGAAACTTTCACTCGAGTCATTCTAAACAGGATTGACATAACACTAGACGAAGAACAGCCATGTGAGGAAGCAAGGTTTCGAAGAGGATTTAGCACGATGGACCACATCCCTATGGCAACAATGCTCATTGAAGTATTTCGAGAATACAAAAGACCGCTCCGTCTCACTTTCATCGATTTACAGAAGGTCTTTAATCCAACTGAGATAGAAGCAGTCTTGGAAGCCCTTGATAGTCAAGGAGTCCCTACTCAGTACGTAAGATCCTCCGTGAGCCGTAGAAAAATGTCACAGCCAAGGTATCACCATTTTACAACGATATTAGCATCACATCACAAGGTCAAAAGAGGAGTTAGGCAAGGCGATACCATCCCGCAAAAATTATTAACCGCCGCCCTCCAGAACGTTATGCGAACCTTTACATAAGACAATATGAGAGTGAAAATCGATGATCGATATTTACATCATCTTCGCTTTGCTGATGACATCGTCCTTATGACACCAAACATTAGCCAAGCTGAACGTACGCTTGCTGACTTTGATAAAGCCTGTGGAAAGATTGGTCTTCGACTAAATCTCACAGAAACGATGTTCATGTGGAACGGATTGGTTTCGTTTAGCGTATCAACGCTCAACAGTTCGAATATCTTCGAATACTCCAGTTATGTTTATCTAGGTGGGGAAATGAATACGATGAACGACTTAGCTCCAAAGCCGAGCAGAAGGAAACAAGCGGCCTGGAGAGCTTACAAGAGCATCGAGGATGTAGTGATGAGGACAAAGAACAACCGAGTCCGTGACCACCTTTTCGACTCAACGGTATTTTCTGCCCTAACGTATCAGAAACCTAGCAGTTGTGTAAGCAGGATGAAGGATCAGTCAAGGTTATAGAATGAGCAGGCAAAAGGAGGACGCTGGGATTATCTCGTGTCACATAGGTAAGGGAAGGGATCTGGAACTACGGCCTTTGTCAGCGAACAAAATTGAAAAGTGCGTCTTACATGCCAAACTGCCGAAGCTAAAATAGGCCGTACACGTAATGTGTATGAATGGCAACCAATAGACAGGAGCCGTTAGTGACTGGATTTCTCGGGATGTCAAACGTACTGCGGAAAGACCACCGACCCGATGGTCAGAATTTTTCACGAAGAGCCTAAATAAAAGATATGATGTTCGACGAGACCCTAGAGCAAGCACAACCCACTGGGCTACTCTTTCACGCGACAGGGAAAAGTGGAAGATTTACTGGCGCCCGCTCGAGTCACTCGACGATCAACGGGGCTACAGATTATACAGGTGATAAAAGTGGTACTAGAAATTTAGGGGAAACTATCCACCAACCACTAACGTCGTCCACACGATGACGGAAATATACTGCGAAAAGTTTTCCAATATTCTTTCTTGTGCAGACTCAAGAATGAGTTTTGAAAATTTGACGAAACAATTCCCAGGTGGACTACAACTTGGCAAGCTCTTAAACGAGTTCTGATGTTAGCAAGTGGTAAAAAATTCTTTGGCATTGCCAAAGGTCTATTGATGTAGGCGAAACGTAAGCTATGGATCTAGTGCTTTCATTCTGCAGTCTTAAGTTTGAATACTCATTATCACTCGTTATTTCAATGGTGGCTGTAGAGAAATAGACGTCGAAAATTGCGCTGGACGGTCTTACATGCTGCAAATTATCCCTCTATAAAATTCCTTTAAAAAAGAATGGTGGGGAAGGTGCAATATTATCGAATGATAATCATGATCCTGTGGCCCCTTTGGCGCAGAGGTTGGAGGCGCCACTGCGATGCACACGTAGAATCGATCTCCGCTCCCATGGCCCACCAAACCTTCCATTCCTCCGGAGTCGACAAATTGGTACCAGGCTTGTCTGGGAGGAGAGCAGCATTTCCTCGATACATCGGTAAGCTGCCGCGAGTCATTGTAATGGCCAGATACACATTTAGTTACCTCCAACGAGACTTGATGCATGGCGCATCCTGCAGGAATTGATCAAAGCAGAGAGCTTTGTCCGTTATTTTCACTTTATGCTCGCTTCGTGGAGTATTTTATTCAGCCTTACGCTTGCTCTCTAGGTGTTCTTTTACACAGAGACATAGTGAATCCACCCGCTTCGCCAATGTATTATTCCCCCACGCTTTACAGGAAACTATATTACCGTGCCTGAACTCACGCAATCTTTCTCTACAGTTACGGCATATTTCGCAACTTTGCCTTGTTCATGTGCGGTCATAAAATCGGTCACGAACTGTCTGGCGTATGAGAGTGTTCTTTGGTGTTTCAATCGCTGCTACCGATTTGTCTAAACTTCCCGTTTTTTAGCGACCCTTTGAAACTGTACTTATTTCGCTGGATATAATGTTCAGTCTTAAGATTATGATTATCATTTGATAAAATTGCACTTTTTTAACCATTCCTTCTCTAAAGGAATTTTATAGAGGAATAGTTTGCAACGTGTAAATCCCTTTTCCGCATTGTTCGACGTTCGAGGTTTATTTCTGCACATTCATCAGTGAAATACAGAGGGATGGCAAGTACTTAAACCAAGCACTACAGAATGCAACCACTAGGCACAGTAGTTTACGCTTCCTCTACATCAACAGACGTTTCTCAGTTTTAAAGAATTTCCACATTTGTTAACATTAAAAATCGTTCAAGAGACTGAAAAATTGTAGTCTAGCTGACGATTATTCGGTTGTGAGATTTTCGAGATACTCCCTTGAGTCTGTTCACGAAACAATGTTTGAAAATTTTCCGCAATACTTTTCGTTACATTACATTCGATTTCATTAAGCATTGCTGGAGGTGATTGAATGCATATCCGACCATAACAATGACTGGCGGTGGCTCACCGATGTATCAAGCCAGTTCCTCCTAAACAAGTCTGGTACCAATTTGCTTACTCTAGAGGGATGGAAGGATTGATGGGCGATGGGCGTGGGGATCGATTCCACGTGTGTGTCGCAGTGGTGTCTCCAACCACCACGCCACACATGCCCAGGCAAGCATAGATCACAGATAAATAACAGGGAAGGCTTTGAATAGAAATCACCCTCCTCACACAGGAATCTAGAACAAGACCATGTATAACGTACAAGAAATTTCGCTCGAAGAATGCAAAAATGAACTACAGCAAGGACTTCCTCATCGCTCGAAATCTTACTGCTTCCGACCAAAAATCAGCTTTTTGGAAAGAAATTAAAGTACCCATCTCATACTGGTACGTCAAAAAACTGCAAATTTTATTTTGTACTGACTTGAATTTCTAAACTGTGAGAAAGCGTGATAAGTTGTAAAAAGTTTCGAAGCCTTGAGAAACAACGACTACGCTCAAAGGCTATTAAATCTTCTTATCTGGTAAGATTCGATATTCTAGAGTGCCTAGTCGTTACCCTTCTAAAATTTCAGGCTCGAGGGATAATGCTTACCTTCTCTACAGCTTACCAACATGGAATTACTTCGCCAGGCTGCATATGGATTAAAGTGACTTTGATTAAGATGACCACAGTAACCTTGCTCTGCGGGATTTTTCCTGGTAGTAGGATGCCTAAAAATCTATTGATTACTTCAGTGCAAAAAAAAGAATGCGACTAACAATGTGTCTAGTATGCGAAGGAGGATGAAGGGCGGAAGAGGCGAAAACGAAGAGACGAAGGATCAGCATGGTGTGGTGGTGAACGCGTTAACTCCCGCAAAGCGTAATAGTGCATTTGTTCCCTACCGAAGACACCAGCGGTGCATAGTTTTGCAAAATATCTCACATAAACCACAATAATGCTAAGATATTCGCAAAACTTAGGCCACAGACCAGATTCAACCACGATTTCCCTTTCCGAGAGTTCGTGCATCATACACTGCGAATAGTCTTCGCTTCCTGAATACGGCAGTGTATGGAAGGCGGAGGAGAATCTTGCAGCGTAAGTGCTGGTTGCTCAGAAATTTATTAGAACAGTACAGAGCTGCTTATTCATCTTTATTTAGCTTTCATAAAAATGTCATAAAGCTTTCACAACGATGACTCATCCTTCGGATGGTTCCGCGTGGAAACGAAGTCCTGCGTGAAATTCGTTGTCCGAGAATTGTCATAACATTTGAATTCGATGGTAGTTTCACATTGTTTGAGCCCTCTAGTCGAACAACGCGCGTGCTGACGAAGATATATTACAAATTTTCCAATTCTCTTCCTGAGAAGTCTCGCCCGTTGAAGGTTTAAGAAAACGTCAAAGACAAATAATCGTGTAGGAGACAGAAACTTTGTGAATTGCCGAACAACTTTCGTTCTCGCCTGCTGAGAAAAATTTTGAAAGCTGATAAACATTATTGGGGCTGGAAAGATTTAAACTAGGAATGGATGTGATTATTCTATCGAGCACAGATTTTCAATGCCTCTCAACAGTCCTAAAACCCCTCAAGCATGAACTAAAATATTAACGACAAAAAATGAGTATACGAAAACGTACAGGAACGTCTCGCATTTCACCATGTGGTTTTTTTTTAAAAATTTCTAAAACAGTCAGTAAAGGGAATTAACTTTGTAGTGAAACAGAACGTTACCTCACTATATGGTTCTGCTCAATTAACTACTTTTATTCTTCGTGTACTAAGGAGAAATGGGAAGATTCGGACGGCGCTTTATGAGCAATCGCTTTCATTAAAAACCATGATATGCATTGCATAGAATAGAATGCATTCCTAGGAAATTCAATGACATATGAGACTTATTGATGTGTAAAGACAGTGCTTCTATCCTCTTAGACAGGACGTGCAATAAATTTGGAAGGATGCTGCTCCTCACTTGTACTAAGCCCGTTTAAAGAAACATTCATTCAAACCAACTTAGGCGTTTCAAAAGCTGCATTTTTAGTGCTTACATCAGGCGAACGGTTATAAATTGCATTTATATGTACATACGATATCTTAGGACACTCTGGCAACATTCCTTGCATATATAAATGAATCATAGATGGAGGAGTGGTAGCACTTGGTAAAATTTCGGAAGCATTGGCGAACAACAACAGAAGTCTTATGCGTTTTGTGATAAAGTGCACATCAGATGCTCTACGACCAATGAAGAAAACGACTAATCAAACCGTAATCATCAACAGAGAGTGCATTTGGCGAAGTTGTTGGAAGCGCCACTGCGACAGATACATGAAACCGATCACTCAGCCCATAGCCCACCAAGCCTACCATCCCTCTAGATTCGGCAAATTGTTACCAGACTTGTCTGGAAGCATGGCAGCACTGGCCCAATACATCAGTATACCACCGCGACTCATTGTAAAGGCCGGATATGCATTCAACAAACTCCAACGGTGCTTAATGAACACGAACTCATAGCCCGTCCTTTAGAGATTGATCACCGCAGAAAGCTTTATCCTTTTTTGATCACTAACAGTAGGTCTATGCGAACGAGCCATAGACACCTTCTTTAGGAAGGATTCGGAATTCGATATCGACGGCGAAAATGTCGGAAAACGGTTTCATGATCATATAATAGATGAGACACTAAAGAGTCTAGCGGCTGCTTTTTCAAAATTTCAAGGTTTCGGCCAGTAGCGACATAGAATATTTGCATTGCTGAGGTGAAAAATCGGTTACAAAAAAGACAAGGAATCCGCTGTTGATTAAGCCATAGAGAATTCGGCATTCGTTCGACATTAGCAATAATGGTAAGAGGTGAGTGAATACATATTAAACTTATAAATAACTCGCAGTGGCTTGTGGACGAACTAAGTCAGCTCTGCTATGTCTTGGACAACTCTGGTGACAATACACTGGCCATAGAGAAACTGAAAGCTTCCAGAGCACGAGAGACCTAACCGAAGGTGTGTATTGTAGCACTCCACTTCCCAACGCGATACGCGCAAAAATTTGGCAGCATGGAATTTTCTCACGAGCAACATCTTTTTAATTATGGTACCCTATCAAAAGTGAAAGGAGAATTTTATGGCGTTGCTGATCATGGCTCGGAAATTCATCGAAACAGTACGAAGGCGCTTATTCAACCTTCTTCATCTTTCATGAATGCATCATAAAACGGCCGATGATTCCGTGGCGCTATGTTTTCGATTTTCATGTTCAAAGACGAAAAAGTGTGAAATAAATATACGTGATGAATAGTTCTGAGTGCACATTGGAATTGACCGGGTGCTCGACATCCGTCGTCTTTAACGCTGCTCGCCTGATAGCGGGAATTTCTTACAGAGCATTTGCAGTTTTTTTTCTGTAGGTGGTCGAGAGAAGTTCTTTATAAGCTTCACAGTCAAGTAGTTGTCAGCAAACAACTTTTGGAGGTGCTCGTGGTTAACCACTGAGAAACACTGGAACTTTTATTGACGCTGATGCAATTTAAACCAAAAGTGGAAGCTGATTTGCTGTTTTCGCATCACTTCTTTTAAACAGATGTCAACCTTTAGCTCCAATATGTGTTTTGCACAGAGCAGCTAAATGAACAGAAAGAGAGTCAGTTAAACGTGCAAGAATACCTATCGTGTCGTAAATGATCGTTGTCTAAACCTTCCTTGTTCAAAAAATATTTGAGGAGATACAATTACTCATCCGATGAAATGCTCACTGCCTTAGTCAAAACTGCTCATACACAAAATTTGTTTTCCCGCACACGAAGGAGAAACGCGTAGACTCAAACGGCGCTCTATAAACATTAGTCTTTATTGGAAATCTGAAACGTTTAAAAAGGTAGTAAAGAAAGCGATAGCTCGCTGTCACTCCAACAACAACTCCCTTTTTCATTTCGGTGGACTGTCTGGTTCACCAGAGTGCAGGATATGAGCACGAGCTGACAACACTTTACGGTGTGATCAATTGTTTTTTCACAACGCGGGAGCGTCATCCTCTAATGGGCTTCTGATGAGCCTCTTAGAGATACAAAGCCGACTTGCCACAAAGACAGGAATTTCACTACCACAGTAAATTTAAAAAAAACCTATTGTAGCTAAATGAATGCGTTTTTAGGGTTCTTGCTACTTGCTGATGTAGAGTTGCTTGGGAAAGCTGTGTTTCCCTTTTGTCATTCAATAGATCTATGGGTAGGGTTTTTCCAAAAACGCATTTTTAACGATGCGGTTTTCTCGATTCTATATTTTCTCATTTGTGAAAAAGTGAAAATTTAATGTCACAGCATTAAAAATCACATAGCCGAGACCAAATTTAAACCGTAGCAGGTTAGAAATCAGCGCATCCGATGAATTAAGCAATCGCCCTCACACGTTCTCGTTCAACGCTGGGCATACGTTGCACCTCATTTGCCGATTTCTATGTGCTTCGGAATAGCAGAGTCCTCTACACCAAAATTCAAAGGATTTTCTTTTCCTCTTGAAAATGTCTAGAAGATACCTAATACCCGCGTTGTGGTTACTCAGTTCAAATTCTTAATAGAAATAAATCCATTGCCGATTTCACCACAACCCTACTGAAAGCAAGAAATCTGTTCTTCAATTGAACATGTCAGTAGGTGCTACCATCTAAATACCATCAGGAGTGACTTTCATAATAATGAGCTTTGTGGTAAACATGGCGAATGTTCTCACACGTCCGTTGCTGCTTTCTCTCCTCACCGTCACCACAGTGTTCGGATGTGCAGCAGGGCCAGGTATTAAACGCAATATTGCTCTTGTAACAGAAACATTTGGAACTTAAAACATAAATTTATGAACCTTGAACATGTTAATGTCTCTAGTATTTTGTTTCCTTAAAGAAATGTTATAGTTGAGAGAACAGTATTTTAAAAGGAGTAGTTTCGTTCCCACCTCAGCAGTCGTCAAAACTAATTTTCCAAATATATGAATGTTCCCAATAACGGCGAGGTTTAGCAATCACCATTAATTAAATACTTGGCAATTTTTTTCTGTCGTTTGGTTGTAAAGGCTAAATTAATACTAACTCTCGTCTTTCTATTGAACAGGTTGAGAAATTTTCTTCTATTTACATTTCTTCAATAAAAAGTTTGTTGAATTTAGCCGCAATGAGCACAAAGACCTTCACCATTACTGGCTTCGGCTTGCCGGTGCAGATGGCTTTCTCAACGGGAGCTGGTGTAGCTGCTCAGGTCCCCAGTATTGCACCGAGTGCAGATGCAGCCAGAGGATTTGTGAAGCGTATTGTAATGGAAGCAGTGAGTTCTCGTCCCTTGGAAAGATTCAATGAAAACTTCTAGTTCTAAAAGAATCGTTAGAACCATCATTTTTGAGCGACTTTTATGGTTTTAGATAGTAGATTTTAAATTAGGTTGTTTTAATAGAAAAAGTTCACCCTCGGCTTCAGCTTCAAAACTTTAGTTCTACCAGTTAACGCAGCTTTCCTCTTTAGGTGTTTGATGTTCTCGAACAACAGGGCCGTGCGGCCGGCCTCGCCGATCCTGTAATCCAAATCATTTTGGGTCAGCTCACTGTCAACATTATGTACCAACCGCAGGAATGCAACACTGTAGGAGTGAACCCAATGCCAGATGACGACAGTAAGTTTCCAACTTCTAAAATATATTCGAGAAAGTGCATATAAAACCAGCAAAAAAAGCCTTCTGCTCTGAATGTTGTCGTGAATCGTGCCATTTTAAAAGTAAATATGAGAGTAGCACAAAAGTGATCAAAGGTGATAAGGTTTTCAGATTATTAACTTTCACGGCTGCCCCAAGCTTTTTTAGACTAAACCGTTCAGTCAATTCTCGAATTACCGTTCCGTTTCTATTGTGAATTATCCCTTATTCGTAACTATTATGACTATTATTAATATCATTACTACTACTGCTGTTGTTCTTATAATCAATTTTTCTCTCTATGGACGCGTAATATCTTTTTTTAAATTGTAGTAAATGATAACAACAACAGCAAAGATCCTTTTTTTTAGAAAAATGCCCTTTTTGAGATGAGAAATCCTTCGTCTACAGAAAGAAAACCAAGCAAATCAAGTACCTCGCCTTCTCTAATCGAAAGTGTGGCAGGATAAAATCTCGGTTGGAAGTAATAAAGTGAAAGCTGTAGCTGAGAGAGACAAAAAGTTCCTAAAGAGGTCAACGGGCTATTAGGTCTACGAAGCTAACAAAAATCCCCATGTTCAAACTTTTCTACAAATATATTAATGCTCGGCTTTTTCACCCTGCCTTAAAGAGTTTCGAGAGCAATCCATCTTTTTCCTTCTCGAGGCAAATTCTTAGGACTTATAGTCATTTAAATGAACGAGTGCCACGAGTCGTTCTAAAAGCGGGATATGGATCTCAAACAACGCTTAATGGAGTCGAATGCATCGCGCATCACTCAGAGATTGATAAACACCGAAAACTTTATCTTTTTCTTATTTTTATTCTAATGAAGAGAGCATGTAGGGCAGTTGCTAGAGGTGCAATGCACACGGGATAGATTTCGCGCGGTGGCTCAGCAAGCCTTCCATCCATCCAAGGTTAGCAAATTGGTATCAGACCTGTCTGCGAAGAAAGCTGTACTGACTCGATACATCCGGTAGGCCATCATGATTTATTGTAAAGGCCAGATACGTATTCAATCGTTTCTAACGATGCTCATTGAAGTCGAATGCATTGCACATTCTGCAAGGACTGATCAAAACCGGATAGCTTTATTCTTTTTAACTTTGTTCTGGTAAAAGCACTGGTTTTATCTTTATGAGTGGTTTCATTATTTTGAAGTTACGTTAAGTTACTGCACCCGATCAGGTTTAAAATACTTCAAAAGCGATTATCCTTGAAATGATTAGACTAAATAACATTGTGTTTTTGCACCACTTAATATCGAATTGAAGCAGTTGAAAAATGAAAAAAACAACAACAAATACAAGTGTATATTCAGTTTGAATAAAGGAGTTCGTTCCAGTTATGGTTATGGATAACAAGCCGGCCTGCGTCATCATCGGCGATACCGTAACAGCAATATGTAACATGCAATGTCAGACAGGCATGCCCGATAATATATTGGGTATTCCCGCCTCAGCCATGACAATTTCAGGAACCCTTACGGTTTGATTTCCATTCTCCTTCATATCTTTTGGAAATAAAAACAATCTCTGCAGACTACAAACGTTATCATGGCGAACTGGTCGAGAGAGATGTGGCAAGCAGTGGTGAACAGAGTGACTCGAGCCTTGCAATCGGGTCCATTTGGAAGGAACTTCCTCTCAGCAGTTGCCACCGTTCAATGAAGCGAGAAACCATCTACACACTGTTTATGACGGGCAACCCATTTTTTGGTATTTTATACAGTTGCCTTACGAGACGAATAAACTTGTTAACCACAAAATTGCTCAACAATTAAGGAAACGTAAAAAATTGTAACGAGCTGTACCAGATTAGGAATAATTTAGTGTACTTCTAATTAGCCGGTTGACAATTCCCCAGGCACAAAATGAGCGGCAAGGGATCCATGTCTTTATATGTGAAGAAAACGTCTCCTACCAATGTTTGAAAAAAGTTAAAACTGGTGAGCAAAGATTGAAAGAATAAATGATCTATAATAGAAAATATGAAGAAGTTTGCAGCCTGAGGAAAACTTATTCTATGCAAATACGCTTAGAGGAACGAAAAAAATCACGAAACGCTAGGAGTGACAAAAATAACGCCTCGTTTAACTTGTGCATCATGTCCTAGAAGGCAAGTACAGCTGTAGACCAGCTCTTATAGACTTCTGGTCAAGAAATATTGGCTTGGGCTGTTAAACAACTATCCAACATGTGTTAATAACTCAAAAGAACGACTCTATAACGCTTATGATAAATAATGGAGATATTCATCAATATGCTCTCATGAATTGATCCCACGGATCTCACTCATATGGAAGGTCTCTACCAGCTCGGTAGAGAGGCAACGTGGCCCGTCACTAGATTGCGGCTAGCGGATTAATCGCGGACCAAAAGCAATGCTTGCTTCCCTGAAACGCAGGCTGATCGAGGGATGGACTCCCTGTTTCTACTGCCCCAATTTGGCAAATTCTTTCTGTGTTTACGAGGCGCATTCATTCATGACTACGTCCAGCTCAATCAACATCCTCACGTTAGTGCTATTAAAGCTGGATGGAGAGACGTCCTTTTCCAGAAATACTCGAGCTGATACGCCAGCGTGGAATTGCATGAGCTGCGATCAACCTCTAACTGACATCCGAATTTTGCAAAACAATAGAGACAAGCGATAAAAGAAGAACCTAAAGAGAGAACAGCAGCAGTTACGGCCGAAGCTGCAGAGGCTGGGAAAAGAGTCCGTAAGCCCCGAGAAGCTTCGCTAATTACAAAACCAAGGTGATTGCATTCCGACACTAAGACGGAACAGTTACAGCGTCCAGAAAGGCAATGGAGAATATCATTCACGAATACTACTCAGATCTTTTCGATAGCTACCTCCAGCTCCAGTCATATGAAATAAAGGAGGATGGATATGTCGTACCATCGGCTCCTGCTTTCGAAATCCGATATACTGTTTCATTTGTGAAGAATCGAACAACATCCGCCAGATCTCACAGACGTACTGGCTCGGCTGTTCACATGTTCGCTGTCTGAGTGCGAGTTTCATTTTCTCTTCCTGCTCAATGGAAAACCAACCAGACCGTGCTATGGTTCAAGAAGGTGACCTCCGCGTTATCGACAACTGTCGAACAATATGCTTGTTGTCTGTCGTTTACAACCTTTTTGTCATCCTAAAACCATTGACGCTTCACTCGAAGGACAGCCATGAGTGCAATAGTGTTCCAATAGTGTTACAGTTGCCTTGTTAGACGAATAAACTTGTTAACCACAAAACAGCTCAACAATTAGGGAAACGTAAAAAATTGTAATGAAGTGTACCAGATTAAGAAAAATTTAGTTTAGCTCTAATTAGCAGGTTAAAAATTTTCCATATACAAAAATGAGTGGAAGTTGACCTAGGCATTCATAATTGAGAAAAATGTTGCCTACTCTTAGCCGAAAAAAAGTTAAAATAGGTGCTCAAGGATTGAAGGAATGCTTGATACCTGATACTTGAATGGCCCGTCCTCACTGGTTGTGCGGGCTCCAGCATAATCTCCGTTTTTCAGAGATTTGCTGGTTAAGCCATTATAGTTTTCTGGAGTGTCGAGGTCAGCCTAGCCAAAGTCTACCCAGGTCTTCAGCACCACAGGCAGTCGCAGCCCTTGTGGATCAGAGGGGTATTTACCACCATGCGACATTGATACCAGGACGGTG